>VZQC01014560.1:3445870-3492578 GCA_009823505.1 Rhizomys pruinosus
TTTTTTTTTGGTCTTTTTGAGACAGGGTCTCTCTGTTGCCCCAGCTGTCCTGGAACTCACTCTGTAGACCAGACTGACCTTGAACTCACAAAGATCCACCTGCTTCTGCCTCCCGAGTGCTAGGATTAAAGGCGTGAGCCACCACACATGGCAAGTACATTTGAACTTTGGAGCTATAGAAACCAGAGGTTTGGATTCTATCATTTGTTAGCTTAGTGACCTTAGAAATTTACTTAACGTATTGGTATGTCTAGTACTTCTCATTAAAAAATGGAGATTAAAAAATTTTCCTACATGACAGGCTATAAATAGAGATAAGAGAGGCAATTATGCTAAGCATATAAAAGCGATGAATTATAATCATCATGCTCATTGTTATCTATAAACTAGAGAACTAAAGGTACTTTACAACTCTTAAGGGGATTAAGTAAGGTGAAATATGTAAAGTACCTTGCATGCATTAGTTGTGCATTGAATGCTGTTATGACTTTGAGATGGGTCAACAAACTTAATCCTCCAACTCTTTATAAGAATTAAGAAGTGGCCAAAGAGAAAGCAGAGTCTTCCTTCTCCTGAACACTACCCTGGGTCATGCAAACCTCTGGGGTCTTTCCAAAGGTGGAAGAGACTTTCATGGTAGTAGATTTCAGAAAGGGGTGCTGAGCAGATGTGAAAAGATGAAGCCTGAAGTAAACACAACCTCATGTAGCCGTATTATATTTGGGAACCTGTAACTGGTTTAAATTCTACTACACTCAACTTGATAAGCGTAATTTTTTCATAAGAACTCTGACCTCTGTTCTGGGCTCAAAGAAGAGGAAGTAATGAGAGATACAGCTAGAAAGCAGCTTCAGATCAGATCAACCAGTCCCCATTCATTAAGATGTGGAGCTTTGTGCATATGGTCTTGAAGACATAGACATGAAGTCAGAGTGATGTGACAGTCCACTCAATAAATCCTGACAGTTAAGCTCTATCAAGGACAGGTGGGGACGGAAAGGCAGGAATTGGAAATAGAAATATTTATGGGAGGACTGTTGTGGAATGCTGTCTTGTGGACATGACATGGGCACAATACTCAGGGATGCACTGCAGACATGGTCACCCGCTAAAGAGCCACATAAGATGAAAGAGGAGGTCAAAGAAGGTCTGAACTTTGAGTTTGAGTTTGGAAGACAAACAACTCAAATACAGTAGTAGGGACAGGTGTCAGAGGCCAAAGGATTCCTACAAACAGGCTGAGAAGTGATATCCAGAATTCATTTTAATAATTAAAAGCCAAAAGTGCTCTGAATCCAAAAATTGTGCATGTGTTTATTCCATAAATTATTCATGGGAGCCCAAAGTAGTCTTCCATATGCAAAGCTCATTAAAACTCAAATCACTAATAGACTGGCTGTTAAATATATTAATGAAATATTTGGTGTCCACTTTTAATTTTTTTACTTTTCAGAATTTTGTACATGTATACAATTAAATATAACAGCATCTAACCCCATTTCCCCCTTCAACTCCTTGGGGTCCTCCTACCAGACCTCCCTCCTAACCTCATGCCCCCCCTTTTTTTATTACTCACTAAGTACAGTTAGTGCTGCCCCTGTGTACATGGTTGTGTGGACTTCCACTGAAGCATGGAGACATACCAGTACTCCAGTGGCCATATCCTTAATAAAGAATGACTCTTCCTCCCCTAGCAAATATCCACTGCCAACCATTTCTCAGTGTGGGATGGGGGCTGGAAACCATCTACCCCACCTCTGCTGGGATTTTGGCTGGGTTGATCTTGTATAGGTCTTGTGTAGGCAACAACAGCTGCTATGAGTTCAAAGCTGCTGTCAAGTCCAAGGACAGCATTTCACAGCCCCCCCTCCCCCCCGCAGATCTTTAATTCTTTCTGTTCCTCTTTAGGGATGTGCCCCGAGCCTTGGTTGGGGTAGGGTTAATTACAGATGTCCTGTTTAGGGCTGAGCACTGAGCACCTTATTTTCAGAACTTTGATCAGTTATCAATGTCTCCATTTACTTCTTGTCTACTACAAAAAGAAGGTTCTCTGACTAAGGCTGAGAGCAGCCCAGGTCTGTGGGTATTAACATATATTTAGAAGGCAATTTGAGGGCATGACCGTTCAGGAAAATAACAGTAGCAGATTCTGACCTAGGGCCTATGACCTCCCCAGCCATGGGATTTTGACCAGGATTACAGTACCAGGAATGAAATCCCTTTCTGTGGAGCAGAACTAAATATCAGAAAGTGGTTAATTACCCCATAGCAGTCCTGTCACCATTTCACCACTGGGTAAAATATCTTAAATGGCAGGTCAGCATTGCAGCATGCAGAGCCCAACAATGGACAAGACCATTGATGTCTTTTCTCCACCAGTCGTCAAGCCAACATGGAAGAAGTTTCCAGATTGGCTTGAGAGAGATTTATGTTCTGTAACCAAAGTTGGTGTTTTCAGTAATAGAGAGAGTCTAACCGTCTAGTTATGGCAGGCAACTAAGGGCAATGGAAATAGCCTGTGATGTTCTGGAGACCTCTGGGGCCTCCCTTACCAACAACTCATAGGGCAGTATCCCAGGTCTTGTACTAGATTTTCATTTAATAACCCATGTCTTCTGGGAATGACATTGTCTATGCATGCAGGAATAATTCTGCTTAAATTTTATTTTTCAGTTGTATTTTGAAATTATCTTACAAGTTGGCCTTGTTGACAAACTTTTGATCCCAGAACTTGGGAGGCAGAGGCAGGTGGATTTCTGTGAGACCTAGGCCTGCATGATCTACATATGAGTTCCAGGCTAGCTGGGCTATATATAGGAAGACCCTGTCTCAAAAAATGTTAGCTTATTAATTGTGGGTTTCCAAGGGCTTTTTCATGCACTCTTTTTTTTTTTTTTTGGTCTTTTCGAGACAGGGTCTCCCTGTAGCCCCGGATGGCCTGGAACTCACTCTGTAGACCAGGCTGGCCTTGAACTCACAGAGATCTGCCCACTTCTGCCTACCAAGTGCTGGGGTTAAACATGTGTGCCACTACACCTGGCTTTCAAATTATTCTATTTAGAGTATACCACAATTTGACTTGTGATCCTGACTGGTAAGCTTATTATGGAAAACAAGTCTTTAGTTTTCTTACTCCCACTTCCTTCTATAATACATCTAAACACACACACACTGTATTTTTAAAAAAAATTTTATTTATTATGTGTATGAATGTACTGTCTGCATGTAGGTTTGTGCACCCGTGTTGTGCAATGCTGCGGAGGTCAGAAGAGGGTGTTGGATTCCCCTGGAACTGGAGTTCTGGAACTGGAGTTCTGGAACTGGAGTTACAGACGGTTCTCAGCCGCCATGTGGGTGCTGGGGATCAAACCTGGGTCCTCTGCAAGAGCGGTTGTTGCTCTTAACTGCTAGGCCATCTCTCCAGCCCACCCCACTGTATTTGTTTGGTTGGTTTTTACTTTGTTTTTTTGAGACAGGGTCTCCTTGTGTCTCCGGCTGGCCTGAAACACACTATGTAGACCAGATGGCCTCAGTCTCACAGAGATCACCCACCCATGCCTCCTCCAAGTGCTGGAATTAAAGATGTAGCACACATCTTTAATTCCAGCACTTGGGAGGCAGAGGTAGGTGGATCTCTGTGAGTTCAAGGCCAGCCTGGTCACAGAGTGAGTTCTAGGACAGCTAGAGCTACAGGGAGACCCTGTCTCAAAAAGACCAAAAACAAACAAACAAACAAAAATCCAAAAAGATGTGTGCTACCACACCCTGCTCTACTTAATCTTTTAAGCCCTCAATATTTAGTATTTGGGCTGCGGAAGTGAGCACTGATTAGCAAAATGCAGCCACTTACAAGATTCACCTGCAACTCACCTGGGTCTCTGTTCTCAGTCCACTATATGCTGAGCTGAGCTCCCATCACTTAGTTGAAATCCTGTGGCCAAAGGTAATGAAGGACATTCTTATTATGAATCCAAAGAGCATTCAGTGTCATTATTTTTATTGAAAAATGTATCTATTTATGAAAAATCAAGTCGCTCTACAGTGTTTATAGTATTTAAAAAATTGCAATTCCTAACCCAGCATCTCTGTACAAGGGCAAGTGTTTTTTTTTTTTTTTTTTTTTGAGGACAGGGTAGGTTCTCCCCTATAGCCCCACTATCCGGAACCTCCACTCTATAGACCCTAGCTGGGCCCTTAAACTCACTAGAGATTCCGCCTCGCTCTGCCTCCCGAGATGCTGGGATTAAAGGGCATGTGCCACCATTTGGTCCGCTTTAAAGACCAAGTTCTTAGCCACCATGTGGTGCTGCGAGATCGAACCCCGGTCTTCTGCACGGAGCATAGGGGCTCGTAAACCACTGAGCCATCTCTCCAGCCCCAGGGGCAAGTCTTTTACGCTCTTGATAAGTTACTTCGAATAATCTGTGACGGTTTCGTAGTTTCTCCATTATTTCTGTTTTCTTATTGTGGTATTGTCCTCCATTTGTTTACTGCTCTCTACCCTTCTCTTGTTCTCTGTGGGGAGACACTCTCCTGCATAGACCATATCAGTGGTCGATGAATGGGGCATTTAGTTTCCAGTTGAATTTGTTGTTCTCCACTTGGAGGATAGAGACGGAGAGATGAGATAGAGACAGAGCTAGCCAGGGCTGGTTGTGCACGCATCTTTAATTCCTAGCACTTGGGGGCGGCAGAGGCAGGTGGATCCTTTGTGAGTTCAAAGTCCAGCCTGTCCACAGATGAGTTCCCAGGAGGCATGGGGCTACAGGAGGAACCCGGTCTTGCAACGACCCCAAAAAAAAAAAAAAAAAAAAAAAAAAAAAAAGAGAGACAGAGCTAGACAGAGAGAATGGTAAAGATAGACAAGAGAGGCAGAGATCAAGAGTGTGTATGGAAGAGAGAGGGAAAGGCAGAAAACAGTGCGATGAGGATGGGTTCCCTCAGTGATCTACTCCAATCTGTGTCCCCAGAAGCTATTGCTTCTCTGAAGGAGGCTTACTGTAGTTGACTCTTATTCTTGGTCACAGTTATCATAAACTCCTTGATCTTTCATGCTGAGTAAGATTGGTAGCAGTGTAATTGCTACTAAGCCTTGAGTCACTGTACTACCACTTGGGGTGTTCCTATACCAATACCTTTATAAACAGTTCTCCTGGAAATTATCCTGTTTAGATATACTGCTTCAAATTCTTATTCCTATTCCTCCTTCTCCTCCTCCTCCTCCTCCTCCTCCTCCTCCTCCTCCTCCTTCTTCTTCTTCCTTTTCGTCTTTTTTGAGACATTGTCTCGCTTTAGTCCCAGCTGCCCTGGAGCTCACTATATAGACCAGGCTGGCCTTCGTCTTTTTTGAGACATTGTCTCGCTTTAGTCCCAGCTGCCCTGGAGCTCACTATATAGACCAGGCTGGCCTTGAACTCACAGAGATCTGCCTGCTTCTGTCTCTTAAGTGCTGGGATTAAAGGTGTGTGCCACCACACCCAGCTTTCAAATTATTTTATTTAGAGTATGCCAAAATTTGTCTTGTGATCCTGACTGGTAAGTTTATTATGGAAAACAAGGCTTTAGTTTTCTTACTCCCACTTCCTTCTCCTATAATACATCTAAGCACACACACACACACACACACACACACACACACACACACCACGCACATACTTACAGTCAGTCATGTGATGCAGAGAGGTAGGTGGCAGTTCCCTCTAAGCTAAGAGAAGAAACTTCTGAATGAAAACTATCTTGGCTATTGATCTTTGATTGTCCAGCATCCAGAACTCTAAGAGCAAATGTCTGGTATATAAGCCCATCAGACTAAATTTTGTTATGCAGCCTGAGCTGACTGAGAGACCTCTCTGTTGACCTAGATATATCTCAACTTTTGGTTTAATTGATATTTTGTGTAATATTGTCCTATAATGCTGCTTACCCATGACTGTTAATGTCCTCCTAGTGTAATTTTTATGAATACAGTTGGTAATATTTTGTTTGCTTCATTTTCTAGGTGCCTATCCCAGACTCTTCCTGAGAAATGCAACTGCCCATTCATTGTTTTCAAACACATCAGAAAAATCTATTAGGTCCATTTCTTCTAGAGAGATTGTCAGACATATAGAAAAAGGCAACTCAGACTCAGTTTCTCCTACCACCTGCTTCTGATCCCAGGTGTGTAGTCTTCTACACACTAGGCAAGCAATGCTGAGGAGCAGACCCCAAGATTGCCATCACTCCTGAGGTGTCGGGCACAAACCTCAAGCTGTTTTACTTGGCCGGCTGCTGTAAACCAGGATTCCCACAACGCACTCCTTAGCTTTGATTCATTTGCTTGAGCAGTTCATAGACCTCAGGGAAACCAGCCCATTGTCAAGAACCTTATAAAGGATCCAGATGAAAGGGGGAGGGGCACAGAGCTTTGACATCTTTTCCAGGTAGGTATGCTGTTCTCGAGGGACCTGTGTGTGCTCAGCAACCTAGAAGCTTTCCAAACCCTGTCCTTTCGGATACTGATGGAGAGATCATTATACATGCATGATTGAGGCATGACAAGAGCATGACCAGAGCATGACAGTTAGGTAGAAATCTGATTAGGCAGAAAGAGCTGGACCCAAAACATACATTACATGGGAAACCTAGAAAGCCTGCCCAGAGTTTTCTCAACTTCTCTGTGTAGCATTCTTAATTCTCAAAGGTGAGTCAGGCTCCCTTCTGAAATAAGAGCCTTGTGATCTCCCTTCAGACAAGGTAGGTCAGAGAATTTCTTTATGGTCACATCTAAGACAGAAAGGCAGGGGAGATTGAGGGTTTCTGTGATTTGCCTGAGAGAACCATGGCACAAACTCAATACATGTATATTATAATCTTAATGAGGTGCAGCTCTTGAAACGTTCTCTTGCCGTGTTTTCATGTAGACCAAGTGCTTTCTAGAGCTGTAGTCCTGTTGAATGTTTAGCCTTGCTCCTGTGCTGAATCGCATTTCCTGGAGGTCTTGGCTTATTATTCTAAGTTGATGGAACACATCCTCCTGGGTCATCCTAATATGAACCACAAGACACAAACAGTTTAAGACTTCAGTGTCTAATAAGGGTATTAGACTGACTTCTGGAGATACAATTCTACATCATAAATAATTTCCACATTTGTTCTATTCTCTGGATGGCAGAGATTGTTGTTCAGACATCTGGTACCTCTTTGAAATGGAATCCCTTTCAGAGCACTTTCCTCACCAGCCTCATCACTGGCTGTACTGCTGGAAGCTTAGGTGAGATCTTTCTTTCCCCACATTGCTCTGGAGTGTCATGATGAGATGCATTAAAGGGCATCTTTTCCATCCAGTGCTCTAAGCCCTCAAAAGACTCTCTCATTATATAGTTTTTATTTATATCTTTTAAAGATTTATTTTAATAATTGTTTAAGTATATGTATGTGAATATGTGTGTATGCATGTATGCATGTGTGTGTGTATATATGTGTAGGTGTATGTGCATATGTCCTTCCCAGAGCCCAGAAGACAGTCTCAGAGACCCTAGAGTTGGATTACTAGTGGGTGTGAGTTATCCAACATGGGTGCTAGGAACTGTACTTGGGACCTCCGCAGGCACTCTTAACTGCAGAGCCATCTCTCCAGCTTCATATACTTTTTATTTTTGACAGGGTGCCATTAAATTGTTCACGATGACCTCAGACTTGCACTCCTCCTGCTTCAACCTCCTGAGCAGCTGGGATTACGGGCCTGCAACACAAGCCTGGTTTGTTTGCACTTAGACATTTTCTATGGATAATGCTATAAGCTCACATAGATTTAACTCCTGGATCCTCGAATCCACATCTGTAGCTCCAAATTTACATATAGTTTAGAAATCAGGCAGAGAAAAAACAAACATTCTAGAGCTCACATACCATGTGAGCTTTCGCTGCAGTAGTAAGCAATCCCAAATCACAATAACAACACAGGGAAGCAAATTTCTCTAGCATGAAAAATGGGCTTTGGTTTGGGCCACCAGACAGTTTTCTGGATCACTTACTGGATCTTACTGGATCACTGTTCTATGTCTGTGTGAGTTCATGGACTTCAATTTCAATACAAGTGAATTTTACCATGGCAGGAGAAGAGAGTTACATGGTTGAGCACAGGCATATAGAAGGAAATATGTCACATCTCTGTTCATTGTCCAGAGAGAGTCACCTGACCACTTCTGACCCTAAAAAAGGAAAGAATTGAATACTGTTGAACAGTAATAATTTGCAATACTGATAAATTAGGTTCTCATCAGAAAATTTGGCCTTACACAAATAATCTTTCAATGTTTTATACTCCAAGTACCTAGCTTGGTGATCAGTAATTCAGGTATGTTAGGAGATGGTTTATAAATCTTTTTGAAAAGGGGTTCAGAAAAGTCAAAACCAATACCTCATTTTTCTTCCAAACAAACAGGAACATTTAAAGTCCTTGCAGTGACCTTTCTGCTGTGCTCCAGGATGGAATCATTTTTCAACCACTTCACAACCTTCTTGTTTTAACCTTTATCAAAAATACTTCTGCAATCTCAGACACAGAGGGCATTCTAGAGGAGGGAAAGCCACAAAAACTTCCCTGAAAGAATTAGGGAAGTAGGGACGGAGATGTGTTTGTGCCTCTGTGTGTTCCTGTGTGTGTGCACGTGTGCGCGCATGTGTTTGTGCGCGAGCGTGTGTGTGTGCGCGAGCGTGTGTGTGTGTGTGTGTGTGTGTGTGTGTGTGCTGTGTCTGTCTGCATGGATGTGTGCTTGTTATGTTGGACATAGACACAGTTGCATTATTACTGTACATGGGTATGATATTATGGGCAGATTTAAAGGTACCTCATGGTGCAAAACATTGAGCATAGCAATTTTGAGGTTTAATTGATAGCCCCTTTTACAGTTTTCTACTCTGTTTTCACGAGATATTTATTGTTCTCTTTTTTTAAAACTTAAAAAATTTTTACATTTATTATTTTTTATGTGTATAAATGTACTGTCTGCATGTAGGTTGGTGCACCCATGTTGTGCAATGCTTTGGAAGTCAGAAGAGGGTTTTGGATTCCCCTGGAACTGGAGTCAAAGAGGGTTCTTAGCCATCATGTAGGTGCTGGGGATTGAACCTGGGTCCTCTGCAAGAGCAGTCAGTGCTCTTAACAACTGAGCCATCTCTCCAGCCCCTATTGTTCTCTAATTAGCACTGTTTAGTTTATTTATTTATTTATTTATTTATTTATTTATTTATTTATTTATTTGTGTGTGGGGGGTGAAGGCACATATTATGCGCAACTTTGTGCACCTGTGAGCACTCATGGAGTGCAGACGAGGGCTCTGCTCTCTTCCTCTATCACCCTCTCCCTATTCTCTGAGGCAGGGTTTCTCTCTGAACCTGGGGCTTGTGTTTTCTCAGCTAAGCTTGAGGTCATCAAGCCCCAGCTCTTCTGTCTCAGGCCCTTTGGAGCTCCGGTTATAGGCATGTAGGGGAAGTTCAGCTTATTACATGGGTTCTCATAATTGTGCAGCAAGCACTCATAACACTGAGTAATCACTTCCAACATCAAAGGATCCAAAAGGCTTCTGTGTTCAGGATTTATTTAAGATTCCCAAGTTGTTTTCATACCAAAGGCATTGTAAAATTCCTTTTTATATATTAAAGCTTTGTTTTGACTTAAGTTATATATGCTCATCACAAACAATTCAAGCCAAAGAGAAAGGTCCAAAGGAGAATGTTATTTAAGAAACCATCCATATTCCAAGAAGACAGATGACCAGTACTGCATCAATCTAACATCATTCTAAACATCTTGAATGGTGCGAAAAGAGAAAACAGTAAATACCACCACCCCATCCCCGTCTTGCTGACTCTTTTGCCTTGCCTTTCTGTGGTGAAAAGTCCCAGCATCAGACCCTGTCCTCCTCCCCAGGCCATCATCTCCATTTTTACCCCAGTGAGAAGTAGACTGACCTCATAGTTCTAAACTATGCCTTGATGGTGATGGCGACATTGTTAGATAACTCACCTAAAGGGAGTTGGACATTACTTGGTTTCTTTTCATTTTACCATTATAGTTACATGAATCACTGATACTTTTAGCTATCCTATTTTTTAAACACTAATTAAATTTTTTGGCATTTTAACACTACTTTTCATTTGTGGAATATCTACTGCATGATGGGTGTTGTATCCTGTGCTTTGTATACTTTGTCTCATTTTATCTCCCATGTGGGACAGACTTTAGGAGAAAACAAAGAAAACAATAGTCTCCAAACCAAAGCTTAGAATGATAAGCAACTTGCTCAAATTGATACAGAAAATAAATTAGAATTAGGATTTCAACTCAAGGGCCAAAGCTCTTTCTCATGTGCTTTGTTCATTATTTCCCTACACAAACACCTAAACCTAGCTGATACTTTGACTGGAAATGTTCTGACTTTATAGAGTAACTTGTTATTAATTATGGCTTATCTATTTACTTATTTATTTGTACAGAATTTCACCAGGTATCCTAAGGTATCCTCAAACCTGTGATTATCTTTCTTTAATCTTCTAAGTGCTGAGACTACAGGAATTTGCTACCATGTGCTTATGATGGCTTCCTTCTATGTGTCATCTTGACTGGGCTAAGGGATGGCCATATACCTGGTAAATACTGAGTGTGTCTGGAGGGCAAGTCTGATGATTAGCATTTCAGTCAGCAGACTGAGTAGAGCGCTAGCTGTTACCAACACTAGTGGGCATCATCTGATTCATTTAGGGCCTGGATAGGACAAAAAGCAGGGGAGGAAGAACTGCCCTCTGCTTGAGTTGGGCATTTCCCTTCTCTTGCTCTTTGGCACTGATACCTCTGGTTCTTTGGCCTTTGAACTTTGACTTGGACTTATATCACTGTGTCCCTGGGTTCTCAACTACTTTGTCCCAGCTTGAACTGTGTCTTTTGAGGACTTTTAACGTGCAGACTAAAATTGAAATTAACACATATTAATCTCTTATAATTAAAAAGCTGTTATGCTTAGTGAAGTGACATAGACTCAGGAAAAAAATAACATGTTGTCTCTCATTTGTGGATCCTAGCACCAAATCCTTATAAGTAAGTATATATCTGGATGTAACCACAGGAACCAGGTAAATGAAAAGGAACTAGAATGGTAAAGAAGGAACCTGGGGCAGAAGGCTAGTAGGTGACAGGTTATAGTAAGGGAAGAATTGATAAAATCATGGTATCTAAATGGGAGGGGAGAGGAAGAGCTACAGAAGGAAATGGAGTGGGGGGATAAAGGGGAAAAAGGAGCCCAAGAGAAGCGGGGCCATAGGAGACGGGCAGCATCAAGGGAGAAATGGGGATACTTTAAATGGAGAGGGCATGGAAGGAGGGCTAGACAGGTAAAGGGAGAGAAGAGATATAAATAATGCCTCCTGGGATAAAAACAAAAAAAAACTAAAGCTGGGCATGGTGGTGTACACCTTTAATCTCAGCACTCAGGAGGCAGAGGCAGGTGGATCTCTGTGAGTTCAAGGCTAGCTTGGTCTACACAGTGAGCTCCAAGCCAGCTGGGACTAAAGGGAGACCCTGTCTCAAAAAGACAAAAACAAAACAAAACCCAAGAGAATCATACTATTCTAACAATCTATTGACAAATAACACATACACTACCTTTACATGAGTCCATATGCAAAGATGAAGGCTATATATCAAGAAACAGTATCAGACAGGAGAAACATTACTTTTAGTTGTTGATCAGGGTAGTCCAAGAGACTCCCCAAATTACACAGGCTATTGCCATAGCCCTTGATTGCCTCCCAGAACCTGAAGGTAAGACCCTCTTGCTGATGACAGGACATGGTTCGAAAACTGGATCTTGAGCAATGGAGCTGGATTTGACCTTCGAAGCCACCATCCCTGAAGGCTAGCTCTCATAACTGTGGAGAGCACTACAAGCCACAAAGGGAGAACATCAATAGTTGGTCCAACATCAGCCTCAAGATCAAATATCCATGTCAATGACCAGTGCAGCATATGACATCATTGCAATAGCAGCACTTCTATCTTGGGAGAAATCAATGGTTAATCAACTGGACCTAAAGCCCACTCAGTGGGAGGAAACTCATGTGTGGTATCGTTAACATAGCCAGGTGAACACAACTGGAGAGATCATAGATCCTAGACAATTCCCCAAGGTTGACATATCCCTAAGCTAATGTAATATTTTACTAACTACAAAAGAAGTATCCCTATATTTACAGGCAAATATCCCAGACACCACTCAATAAAGAAGCTTCTTTTGCGCCAGATGAGAATAGTACAGAGTCCCACAACTAGACACACACACAGACATGGTCTGTCAATTGCTCATGCCTAGGTGACACATCTATAATGCAATCTCTAACACATAAGCCCCAAGCATCATATAACAAGGACCCAAGAAGGCATTAACTACCTCTTAACTCTCATTAACTACCTCAAAACTCTCATGCCACAGGAGACCAGGAACTCAAAAGGGCCTTAACACCAAACCATCAAGATCAGGAGTGTACAGAGTGAGTCGGGCATGGTGGTGCACGCCTTTAATCCTAGCACTTGGGAGGCAGAGGCAGGCAGATCTTTGTGGGTTCAAGGCCAGCCTGGTCTACAGAGTGAGTTCCAGGACAGCTGGGGCTACAGGGAGACCCTGTCTCAAAAAGACCAAAAAAAAAAAAAGTGTACAGAGTGTGTTTCAATGGACAGGCTGAGTATATTCAGCTTCACCCACTCAGG
The DNA here is from genome assembly GCA_009823505.1 of Rhizomys pruinosus. Lineage (NCBI taxonomy): Eukaryota > Metazoa > Chordata > Mammalia > Rodentia > Spalacidae > Rhizomys > Rhizomys pruinosus. Next base: position 3,458,613 of record VZQC01014560.1, read on the forward strand.
GTTCAGGAAACATTGCGTAAGAGCCAGGGAGGTGATGCAGGACCAAACAGAAATGAATCCTACAAGCTCCTTGGGACCCTGTTCATATGAACCTCGGCATTGGTATCACATGCACAAGACCCATGCAAGCTCAGCTGGAGAAAAACCCAGCACAGAACTGCAGAAATGGGTGGCAGAGCCCAACCCTGGCTGAGGAAATACGGGCAGCAGATGGTGGTCATGTGAGGAAGGCCTGGCCTTCTTTAGAAAAGAGACTCCGGATAGGCTGACTAGAGCTCAGGGGAGGAGCTGGCACTGAGGAGTCAGTGGGGAGAGTGATCTGGTGCAATGGACCTACACACATGACAAGCTGTGAACTCCGGGGTTGGGGGGGTGCCAAAGGAGAGTGTGTATAATGGTGATTAAGACTGACTGAAAAATTATGTATGAAATATTCAATATAAAATTATGATGAATTTATCACAATAAATTGAATAACCTAAAAAAAAAAAACTCTCTTTACATGCGTCTGTATATCTTGCTGATTCTGTTTCTCTGAAGAGCCCTGACAAAAAATTTGGGGAGAATTGATGTACTATCTCCCTTTGTTTATTTATTTGTCTTATTAAATTTGTCTAATAAAACGTTCTTATTTTTATTGTGAACCATCATATTATTCGCCAGAGTTCTAATGGCGCAAAGCTCTTCTGGTCAGAATACTGGGGCAAGAACTCAGTGAATGAAGGGTGCAATAAGGGAATTAGAAAACAGTGGGCGGGAGAAATAATGAAAGTCTAAGTAACAACTTCAAGAATTCCACAGTGGTCAGCAACAGCTGGGTGTATAGTGGCCTTGCTGGATGTGTAACATCACATGCGGTAGAGAGCAAGTGGCCTTGCTGGGTGTGTAACATCACCTGTGGTAGAGAGCAAGTGGCCTTGCTGGGTGTGTAACATCACCTGTGGTAGAGAGCAAGTGGCCTTGCTGGGTGTGTAACATCACGTGTGGTAGAGAGCAAGTGGCCTTGCTGGGTGTGTAACATCACCTGTGGTAGAGAGCAAGTGGCCTTGCTGGGTGTGTAACATCACCTGTGGTAGAGAGCAAGTGGCCTTGCTGGGTGTGTAACATCACCTGTGGTAGAGAGCAAGTGGCCTTGCTGGGTGTGTAACATCACCTGTGGTAGAGAGCAAGTGGCCTTGCTGGGTGTGTAACATCACCTGTGGTAGAGAGCAAGTGGCCTTGCTGGGTGTGTAACATCACCTGTGGTAGAGAGCAAGTGGCCTTGCTGGGTGTGTAACATCACCTGTGGTAGAGAGCAAGTGGCCTTGCTGGGTGTGTAACATCACCTGTGGTAGAGAGCAAGTGGCCTTGCTGGGTGTGTAACATCACCTGTGGTAGAGAGCAAGTGGCCTTGCTGGGTGTGTAACATCACGTGTGGTAGAGAGCAAGTGGCCTTGCTGGGTGTGTAACATCACCTGTGGTAGAGAGCAAGTGGCCTTGCTGGGTGTGTAACATCACGTGTGGTAGAGAGCAAGTGGCCTTGCTGGGTGTGTAACATCATGTGTGGTAGAAAGAAAGGATTTGCTGGGCTTATAACCTCACGAGTGGTATACTGCAAGTGGTCTTGTGCCTTGGGACAAGGGACAACAGGGACGCTGGAGGGTGTTTCTGTGATACAGCTTCCATGGACTCTTGATTCGCAGCAGTTTTTTTCATGAAGAGGAGACTGTTATTAACAGAGGCATATTTACCCTCTTTAAAAAAGTCGAGGGCAGGCTGGGCTGAGCCTGCGTGTCACCTCTCTCACACTTCATATTTACTCAGAACCTTCCTTCACCACTGACATTTGGGCCTCCTCAATCCTCTACAGAATCCTGTACTTCTCTACAGCCTCATAAATGAACCACAAAACCTCTACTCTGTCTTCTCCATTTGTTAATCTTGAGGATGTTCAGGTGTTCAAAGAAAGGAAGTGGTTAGAAGATCTAGTTAATCCACATCCAACAGCTAAGTAGGTATTTCTCAAATTAGAGTCTTATCACATAGATGTTTGAGAGATCTGTGGGAATTAGATAATGAGAGCTAATACTACTGAACATTTACTATAAGTCAGGTGCTTTCCCAAACACTTTACAGATATTAACTCTCTGGTTTCACTACAACCTTATGAAGCAGATGCCTGTATCTCCACTTAGCAGATTAGCTACCTGAACATCATGTCATGTCCTTATCCCCATCAGACAGATGAGCAACCATGGAAAGGTTGGTTTATCACCAGAGGGTAGTACAGCTAATAAATGGTGAAAATTCATACCCAGGCATTGTGGGTCTAGGATAATGCAATGCTGTCATTTGAGGCTTGAGTGGGGCTGGATACTCCAAGATGACCTTATGCCATAGCCTATAATTAGCAGGGGCTGTAGGCCCAAGCCTCTTCCTTCAAGTGATCATTTTTTTTTAAATTTATTATTTTTTATGTGTATGAATGTACTGTCTGCATGAAGGTTGGTGCACCCATGTTGTGCAATGCTGCAGAGGTCCAAAGAGGGTGTCAGATTCCCCTGGAACTGAAGTTAAAGAGTTCTTAGCTGCCATGTGGGTGCTGGGAATCGAACCTGGGACCTCTGCAAGAGCAGTTGGTGTTCTTAACTGCTGAGCCATCTCTCCAGCCCCTCAACTGATCATTTTGAAGGAAACTTCAGACTTCTTTGTTTTACAACTAGAGTTGAAGAATTCCAAAAGTCATGTGGAGAACAACCTTGATGCAAAGGTGGCTTCCAAATATCCCTTTGTAGGTGGAGGCAGGCCACCTGTGGCTGCATTGTCTTACCCTGCCTATCTTCTGCACCTGACCAGCTCCTGATACACCTCATAAGACAAGCTTGTGATGCAGTACTCTTGATGTTTACAGACTGTTGCAGGGGGTCTGGTAGTGGGCTCTGAGAGATGACATCATTCTGTCTATATAAAGGAGGTGCTATATAGAATAAAGTGGATTCTTTATTGCCATAAGACAGAGTCCCTGGTCCTTTAATTGACGTGCAATTTAGGTGCCAGCTAATTGTGGATCACAATTGGAGTTCAGCTAGCTCAGTCACTTAAGGGAGCAATACTCCCTAGGCCCGAGGTAAAGCTTGAAGGATAATCTGTCTTTTAGCTTGGGTAAGGCCACGTAGCAAGGGGTCTTGAGCAAGGAATAACCAGCTCTTAGACCAGGTTCAGCTCCCAGTGGGAATCCTGTGAAGTCAGCAGCTTCACACCCCGTGGGCTGCAAAGTAACCAATTTTGTAGTCGAAGGCTGCTGCTGAAAGCTCACCAGCCTTTCGGAATAGCTGTCAGCTTTGTTGGCAGTCTTGAACAACAAACAGGGCAGGTCAACAGGCCCCTTCAGTGGCAGCCCCCCACAGAACACATAGGCATGTAGACTAAATTAAGGTACTTTGATCACATTGTCTATATGGAGATTTAAAAATATGACTTGACAGGCGGATCTTTGTGAGTTCAAGGCCATCCTGGTCAACAGAGTGAGTTCCAGGACAGCTGGGGCTATAGGGAGACCCAGTCTCGAAAAGACAAAAAAAAAAAAAAAAAAAAAAAAAAACCAAAAACAACCTAAAAACAAAAAACAAAACAAAAAAACCCTTGAAACTCTTTAGCATTGTTTTCATTGAGAAGTGAGGTATTTACACCTGTGATGCTCAGTTTTGAATGTCAACTTGACTGGGTTAAGAAAAGCCTAAGAGATTACAGAAGCACCTCAGGCACCTGTACTGCCATTTTCAGAGACAATTAGATCCTGAGGGCTTGACCTAATCAGTAGATTAATCTCTTGATGGATTCATAATGTGCTAGCATTATTAGGAGGTGATGAAAGGCAGGAAGCAGGACCTTGTTGGAGGAAGTAGTCACTGGGGACATACTGTTGGGGCTACATTTTGCCCTGGAGCTTGAGTTACAGGTGGTCCTGAATCTCCTGACTTTACTGTTGGGAACCCAACTTGGCTCCTCTGCAAGAGTAGGGCTTAGTCTTGCTGAGCCATATCTCCAGACCCCAACTTGTCTCATATTTGTCTTGCTTCTACATTTTATTTTTTCCTACACATCAAAAGTATTACAGGAAGCCTCAAATGAGCAAATGCTTAGGTTTATTTATGTAGATAGGGCTGGCCTTGATCTAATAGAGAACTGGCTGCCTCTGCCTCTGGAGGCTGAGATTAAGGGCTTGCATAACCATTCCCAGTCCTACTTTAATTAATAATTAATTAATTAATTAATACAGGGTTTTTCTGTAGCACCAGCTGGCCTGGAACTCACTATGTAGACCAGGCTGGCCTTGAACTTACAGAGATCGCCTGCCTCTGCCTCTGGAGGCTGAGATTAAGGGCTTGCATAACCATTCCCAGTCCTACTTTAATTAATAATTAATTAATTAATTAATACAGGGTTTTTCTGTAGCACCAGCTTGCATGGAATTCAGTTTGTAGACCAGGCTGGCCCCCATCTCACAGAGATCCACCTGCTCTGTCTCCTGAGTGCTAGGACTAAAAGTGTGCACTACCAGGCTCAGTTTACTTCTTTTATTTTTAATAAAATTCCCACGTAGCACAGTCTTGGTCTTGCACTGGATACGTAGCTGAGACTGGCCTAGAACTCCTTGGTCCTCCTGCCTCTACTTCCCAAGTGCTGACATTACAGGTGTGCACCACTAATCTATGACTGACAAGGACAGGGTAGTTTAACAGTAGCCATCTGCATGCTGGAGAGGCTGAGAACCCAGAAGCTTCCTGCCTTAGTCCATGAAGCTGGGTGTCAGCAGTCCAAATCTGGTGCTGAAGGCCTGGAAGATTCTTGGAGAGTTGCTGGTTTTTAGTTCAGGCTAGACGCTGGACACTGATGTCAGCAACGGATGGCAGCAGCAGCAACTGTGGAAGCAGGCAAGCAAGCAGCCTTGATCTTTCCAGAGATCTCTTCATATCTGCACCACCTCGAGAAGCATCCTCCCTCCTTAGTTAACCTAGTTAACCGTTGAGATCATAGGTTTCAAACTTTAGTAAGTTTTATTAAAACACTTATTGGGCCCTCTTGCATATTAGATCATCTCTAGATTTTGTAACAACTAATATAAACGCATGCAAATAGTTGTTACACTGTACTGTTAGAATAGTAATGAAAAGAAAAAGGTCTTTACATGCTCCAGTCAGATGCAATTTTTTTTTTCAAATATTTTTGGTCTGCGGTTGATTGAATCTGCTGATTCAGAACCACAGATAGGGAGGGATGACAGTATTGCTTTACATATTTATAGCACATCTGCTACACATAAAGTTCTGAGCTGGGTGCAGCAGTGGTTACGATAAAGATGGGATTTAGATTCCATTGATTTGATTACACTTGAGCAGATTTATCATCTAAGCAGATTTATTTTCTAAGACAGGGTGCCTAAGTGTCCTTAGGTTCAAATAAAGCAGCGATCTTCTCCCTTAGAAAGAGAAAGCTTCATGGTGGCATTGACATGGGCCTTGAACACGTGGAATTCGAGAACCATAGAATTCTCTCTGCCATGCACATTCAGCAAACGCTATAGCTTTCCTGCCTTCAGCTCCAGCATTAGCAACTTGCAAGAAAGAGGTTGTCATCAAGACAGGGAAGGTTGATCTCCGCCCCAAATCTCAAGGTCTGGGTGTCAAACCCTCTTGGGAACAGGTAGAAGACCCTGCCTTGCCTTCTCTTGGGAGCATACAGAGCGGGCGTCTCGGCGCCGCACAGTCTGACAGCGGTGGGCACCGACTTGGCGGCAAAGGGTGCGGCTCTTTGTACTCCGTTTCGCCAGGCCTGGGTAGGGCCCTGGGTCTCACACGGGGCTGAACCATCCCACAGCTCCGCCCCGGCAGTGCCACGTTCTAGACAAGCCCCAGATTTAGGACGGTGCTGAGCAGGGCCAGGAGGCAGCTGCACGTTCAGGCCGGGCGTGGGATCCCACACTTTCTCCAAACCTGCAGGAGGCGGGCTCAGATACAGTGCGCGCCCCCTGCCCGTCCTTCCACAGTTACGCCTTGGAGTGGGTGGAGACTCCGGTGCGCGCTCCTTTCCGGGCCGAGCAGGCCCCGTGACCCCGCGCACAGCGCCGCAGTGGCCCCGCCCCTTCCTCATCGCCACGCCCCCTCATCCCCAACTCCACCGCTAGGGGCAGCAGCGGCGGCTGAGGCCTGAGAGCGCGGTTGCTTTGAGGGTGCTGGAGCCCTAGAGAGTGAGGACAAGGCGAGGCAAGACGGTGGGAAAGCGGCCGAGCGCGGAGGGCGGCGCCGGAGGAGGGCGGCGCGCGGCTGACTCATCCCCCTTGAAGACAGACACGTTCGCCCAGCCCGCCCGACCGCCCGCGCCCCTCCTCCTCAGCCGGGAGGCGCCCGCCCGCACCGCCCGCTCGCCGTCCGCTCCGCCGCTCCGGCCCGGCAGTCTCCCAGAAAGTTTTCCTGGGCGGTCGCGGGGCGCCGCCGTGGGGCTGCAGGAAGCCGAGGGGACGCCCGGGAGGCGGCGGCGCGCGGGCCCGCGGAGTGCATGGTGCCGGGCGCCTGGGCCGCGCGTCCGCACGAGGACCCGGGGCGGGGTCGGGCCGAGCGCCGCCGCTGACCGCGTCTCGCGGCCGCCGAGTCTCTGTCCTCCGGAGCGCCGCGGGGGTCGCGCTCCTGGCCCGCCATGTCCCGGCTGCTGCCGCTGCTGGGCAGCCGGACCGCGCGCAGCCTAAGGCCGGGCCCGGCCGCCGCGCCCCGCCCGCCGTCCTGGTGCTGCTGCGGCCGGGGGCTGCTGGCGCTCGTGGCCCCGGGGGGTCCCCGGCGTCTGGGCACGCACCCCAAGAAGGAGCCCATGGAGGCGCTGAACACGGCGCAGGGCGCGCGCGACTTCATCTACAGCCTGCACTCCACCGAAAGGAGCTGCCTGCTCAAGGAGCTGCACCGCTTCGAGTCCATTGCCATCGCGCAAGGTGAGCCGCTGGGGGCTGCTGGGGGCCGCTGGGGGCCGCCGCCAGCCCTCCGTCCCTCTCTCCGTCCGTCCCTCCCTCCCTCCGCGCCGCCGCCCCTCCCGCTGCCACCCCGCCGCGCGCCTGGGACGGCCGAGGGGGGAACTTTCCATCTCCTGAGCGTCCCCAAGGCAGGTAGGACAGGCGCGCATCTTGCCAGGCAGCGGGGGCCAAGCCTGGCTGGTGCCTCCCCGGCCCTTAGTGCCAGCTGACACTTGGGATTTTGTCTGGACTCGTCTTGTCCTCCGGTCTCCAGCCCTCCTGTCCCCGAGCCTTCGGAGCCTTTGTGTGAAAGTACACCCTAGCAGGTGGCATGTCCTGCGTGCCCTGAGAAAGCGCAGCAAACCCCGCAGGCAGGAGGAAGCTAGAGCAGCAGACCCCACTGACAGGAGGAAACTCTCACAGGTGTATGGATGGACCCCCACAAAGGACTGTAGCTTCCCACGGTGGGGATGTTCCCAGTTTGGAATTGCCACTCACATCTGGTTCTGTTCATTTCAGCAGCCCAGGGAAATGGAAAGAATGTATCGAGCCCGCAGCTGTAGACATCGTGTACTTGGACGCCTAGAGGTTCAAGTTAAACTCCAGGCTCCCCCCCTACCCCCAAGAGTTTGAAAGAATGAAATAGATAAGGTTTTTGGTGGAGGGAGTAAGGGAATCTGTGGCTTAACAATAAAAAGCTCACTTCTGCTTAAAAATAATTTGGGAAAGATGAAAGGAAAGCTATTTTTAAGCAAACATGTTGAGATAGGATACTTTTAAAACAGGTGAGGAAGGCGGTAGGCCAATTTTTTAGACTAGGTGAAAAAGGTAAAAGTTCAGAAAAATCAAAAGGCTGAAAGGAGTAAAGACAGAATAGATTCAATCTTAAAACATTTTGCCGCATAAGCGCTCTTGTGTACGCAAAAACCATTGTTGCTATTCTACATTGCATTCTGATAGGTTTAAAGGTTTTAAAATAAGTTTACTTTCCTTCCTGCTGAAATTGGCAGGTACACAAACATCCCATACGTTCTTAGGGGTGGAGCACATTAATTTGGAGCATAGCATTGAGATACACTTGAAAGTTTATCCTTCTTTTAAAAAAAAAAGTTTATCTTTGGTCTTTGGGCGTGAATGGAGGAAAGGGTAGTTTGCCTCATGGAAGCATGACTTATCTGTACTTCTCAAGAAACTTTTTTTTTTTTCAAGAAACTTTTTATAGTTGTACTTTTAATCACTTTTTTTCTCCATTCAGAGAATTGTCTACCCACAATGCTTTTACAGGAAAATGCAAAATCCCAGTGAGTTCAGTTGGTTAATCCCATTGCTGTAGAAAACCATAAGTGAATACTGTCATGTTTGTAGTCTGGGTGTTTTCAGTGTTTGATTTAAAAAATTTCATTCTGAAAATATGCTCTTTGAAAAACAAGATAGATAGTCAATGCTAGAAGGTCAGTTTTTTGCCATTCAGGCAAGACTATGTAACTCACGCTTTCCCTTTTCGAAAATAATTTCTTGGAAATTCTGCATTGTCAATGCGTGGCAAGACTGGCTCTGTGATTTGCAATAGTTACTGAAAAGCGGGCTCCTCAGGACCACTGGAAAAATTGGATTTCATATGTTTTTGCACATGCCTGCAGTGAATCACAATAGGAGAGCTGTATTTTCCAATGAAGATATTTTTAAAATTTATTATAGTTTTAGATATCCTGGAAAGAAAAATGTCAGTGGAAATCATTAGCATCCATTAAGCTTAGTTATCTAAGTTTTTGAGAAAGATGTTGGTAATTTGTCTTTGTTCAGAAGCAGGTAAATGTATAGGAAATGTCTTGGTGATCGCATGCCTCTCCTGTTTATATGCTAAGAACTTAAGACTTAAATCAGCTGGTTTTGTTGAAGCTGTTGACTGAATCATTGCCTTTGGGATTAAATGACACAGGTGCTGCTGCTTTAATTTTTGTGTATCTTGGTGTTCACCTTCTGTTTTCAGTATCAGTATACGTAGTTATGGAGATGACAGGAATTGAATTGTCGCTTAGTAAATTACCTTATTCCTAAATCTCGTATGGTAAAAAAAGCTGTTACAGTGTTGGAATCTACAGCTCATATATTTTATCGCTGAAATCATTGTTTTTAATTTTTGGCAAATGAAAATCTCATTATTTTTTGTTCTTTTTTCAGTGCTTCAATTTTTATTTATTTATTTATTTATTTATTTATTTTTATTTATTTTTTTTTGGTCTTTTTCGAGACAGGGTCTCCCTGTAGCCCCAGCTGTCCTGGAACTCACTCTGTAGACCAGGCTGGTATTGAACTCACAAAGATCCACCTGCCTCTGCCTCCCGAGTGCTAGGATTAAAGGTGTGAGCCACTACACCCGGCTTTTTTTTTTTGTTTTTTTTTGGTCTTTCAATTCTTTACTACATTTAGGATTATTGGTTTTTATTTGTGTGTGTGGTGGGGGGGCACATGGTACCACTGTGTGCCTATGGTAGTCAGGTGATAATTTGTTGGTGTTGGGTCTCTCCTTCTATGTAGGACCTAGGACCAAACTCAGGCCATCAAACTCACGCCATCAGGCTTGACGGCAAGCACCCTTCCCTGGTGGGTTAATAATGTTTTAAAAATACCAAGTTAATGTACTAAATGTGTCTGTCCCAAATACACTTTCTAATGAAATAAAGTCACAATTAAAAGGGCTGTTTTATTATAGGAAGTCTGTGTGCCTTTGGAAAAGGTGCCTAGGTTTTTTAATGAAGTGTTCTGCTTTTTATGTAGAAGCGTTACAGAAAAAAACTCACCTATGTTTTGACCTGGCTAGTGAGATCTGTGGATGGTACCTTTGTCCTTTTTCTCTTATGTGTGGATCAGTAGGGCTGTGATGTAATTTGTGACAAGATGAATGAAGTCCCAGAATTAGCTCACAATAGATAAGGCAGGCTTTGTGGTATAGCTGATCATAGTGGGATAGGTTATTTTGATTTTAAAATTCCAAACTGATTTCCTTCTCAATAAAAAAGTTTAGGTTTCACTTTTGCCTGTTGGACCTGTTTTCTCCAAGCAGGCCACATTGTACTGACAGTGCATTGTTGACTCATTTCTTTTTCTTTTTCTTTTTTTTCTTTTTGGCATTTTTGAGACAGGTTTCTCTGTAGCCCCAGCTGTCCTGGAACTCACTCTGTAGACCAGGCTGGCCTTGAACTCACAAAGATCTGCCTGCCTCTGCCTCGCGAGTGCTAGGATTAAAGGCGTGTGCCACCACGACCGGCTTGTTGACTCATTTCTGTAAGCAGGGCTGGCAAGCTGGCTGTATTATTATATACAGTTGCCTTTCAGTATTAGTCAAGATTTTTAAAACAAAAATTTCACAACCAACATTTCTAGTTATTATTTTTAAAGCATTTTAAGATATAGTAGTTTGCTTTTGAAATATGGCAATAGTCATGTTGTTGCTTTTGAAATATGGCAATAGTCATGTTGTTGCTTTTGAAATATGGCAATAGTCATTGTATTAGTTACTTATATAACAAATTATTTCAAAGCTCAGACTTAGAATAATGTGCACCTCACAATGTCCAACATTCCTGAATCCTGGAGCAGCTTGTTTCTTATTTTTGAGAAGTTGAAACCCAGCTTTTGGTTTTCTAAAGTCTGGACTGGGGTTGGAGGATGCATTTCCAAGAGGACTCATCTGGTGGGAAGTGTCAGCTACATTGCTGCCTGAATGCTTTCAAGGCAGTTCCTGGTGTGTTGTGGAGGAGGGAATGGGGTTGTAAGTCAATCTTTCGTAACAGCAGTCTTAGAAGTAACATCTTTTGTGTGCCGTGGCACATTGTGGGTTAAGACACAGGGTGCGAATATCCCATCAGAGGATGGGAGTCTGAGATTTTATTGGAGGTGGCTTTCCATAGATAACTTAAAGTGTAATGATTGCTTATTGAAGAGATACATAGAGACAAGAGCTGGCTTTGGGGGAGATAGAATGAGAGATATGTTTTGCAAGAAAGAAGCTTATTAGGGAGCATTATTGTTAAGTGTACACAAAACACTTAAAAACAAGAATTTTACACATAGCAAAAAAAAAAGTGAATAGATTTTTCTGTCAGAAACAGACTCATTAGCTTGTATTTTTTTTGTTTTTCTGTATAAGTGGTAATTGTTTTTACTACTTATCTACAACCATGTATGCTACTCATAGAATTCTAAATTATAATGGCTTTGCTCTTCCCTTTTTGTGATTGTTTATTTAAAGTAGGATAAGGCGATTTGTTTGGGGAACTTGGTGTGTAGTCTAAAAGGCCTTTGACCAAATGATAGGCTAGAAGATTAAAGGCCGATACTGGATATTGGGTGGGGCATCTAGAATATGTGCACTTGACCAAGTTCTCTCTTGGACATGTTCCTCTAGGGCTCTCATCTTTAGTGGCTTAAAACAACATACTGTATTTTGTAGAGTTTTGGCAACTCAGAGTCTAGAATGAGTCTTAAGACTAAAATCAGAGTGTGAACAAGGCTTTGTCCTCCTGCAGTCTCCAGGGAGAGATTGTTCCTTGCTTCTTTCAGCGTTTTTCTTTTTTAAAAATATTTTTATTGAAGTTTTGTGCATTTCATACATCGCTTTTCAGTTTAATCCAGACTCATTTCCCCTTCTATGCCCCCCTCCCCACCCAAGTTCATGCAGTCTGCCATACATGTCCTGTATCCCCTTCTGAGTCTTCAAAGTTTTTCAAAGCAGAGGATTTTTTTTGGGGGGGGGCACTTTACTGCTTCAGTCAGTTCCCTGTCCCAGTTCTTTTGTTGTTCCGTCCAACCTGTATTGTTTCAACATATGCATTTATATATGTCACACCTATACTAAAATCATGTTGTCTGAAAATAAACTGTATGTTATTTCCAAATCATATCCTGGGATTCACATTTTTTCCCTTTTAATTTTATATTACTCTAAAATATGCATACCTACCCTCCACCCATATACCAAAATTATAAAGTCTGAAAATAAGTGGTAGGTTAATTCTAGAGCCTGTTAAGGGATTCACATTTTAAGAACACAGTTGCTTTCAGATAAAAAGAAACCTAACATTAACGTTACTCAGTTTGCCTTACAAGTAGATACTTGGTGCTAGCATCCACAAATGAGAGGGATACCATTCATTGTTTGTTGTTCTGAGACTGTTTTTTTTTTTTTAATATTTTTAATTTTTTATTTTATTTATGCGTATGAATGTATTGTCTGCATGCAGGTCTGTGCACCCGTGTTGTGCAATGCCGCGGAGGTCAGAAGAGGGCAACAGATTCCCCTGGAACTGGAGTTAAAGACGGTTCTCAGCTGCCATGTGGGCGCTGGGGATCGAACCCGGATCCTCTGCAAGAGCAGTCGGTGCTCCTAATCACTAGGCCATCTCTCCAGCCCTGTTCTGGGACTGTGTTACTTCACTTAGCGTAGTGTCTCCTAGTTTTTCCAGCTTTTAGCATGCCTTCATTCTGGCCACAGCTCTGCTTCAGCTGTTGAATTGCCTTCTTTTCCGTGGACCTTTTTGCCTCCCTCTTGTAGAGACTCTTGTGACTACATTTAGTTTCAGTTAGCAATAATAATGTCTGGGACAAAACTCATTGCACAGCCACTGTGAAACACGTGACTTCATTTAGGATCCAACCATGTAACTAAGGATAATCTCTATTAAAATCTTCAGTCATACTTGCCAAGTCTTTTTGCCATATAGGTATCAGTCATAGGTTGGGGGATTAGAATGTGGACATCTTTGAAGTCCTTGATCCAGCCTACTACAGACTTGCTGTGATTCAGTCTTGGAAGACCACAGTGTCATTAATGCTGCATGCTGTTGATCAAGTGGCTGCCGTCCATTTAAGGGAAGAAATTAAGAGGTAGCATTTCGTGTAGATAATCATGTGGAGTAGTTGTAGTTCCTTTATATCAGTATATTAAAATTAATTTGTGCCAGTCATGGTGGTGTACTGGGGAGGCAGAAGCAGGTGGATCTCTGTGAGTTCAAGGCCAGCCTGGTTTACATATTGAGTTCTGGTCCAGCTGGGGCTAGAGGGAGACCATGTTTCAAAGAGACCAAAAAAAAAAAGTAATTTCTGTTGAAAATTTTGTTGATCATTAATCTGTTAGTTTTATAAGGGCTTCAGGCCCTTCCTTTGAGCATTTGTTTTTCTATCAGGTACTAGTACGATTGCGTTTAGATACTGAGATGTATAGCATTTCTTCCTCAAGATTTCTTACTTTCAATGATGTTGACATTTTGGGCTGGGTCATTCTTTGTTGTGGGGGCTGTCCCCTCATAGGACATGTAACAGCATCCTATCCTTTGTCTAATAAATGCCTGTAGCACCTTTCCCCTCTCTCTACCTTGGTTGCGTTGGCCAAAAAGGTTTCTAAACATAGCTCGCTAGATGTTTCTTGGGTGGTATGAGAATGTGGAGCATTGGGGGCCGGATTAGCAAAGTCACCTGGTTGACAGACCTTGCTTTATAGGACGCGTTGCAGACCTTTCTTGGCTGCTCTGACTTGTCTCTCCTCTCACTTTCCATGGCACTGGCTTTTTTTTGATTTCTTTGCCTCTGCTTCATCACTTTCTCTCACATGTATTGCCTCTGGATCAGGAACGAAGGATGTTTCCTAGCCTATTAGACTCCGCACCTCGCTAATAAATGAACTTTATAGTAGTCACCATTTTCCTTGAATTGTGTTCTCTTAAGCGAATCTTAAACATTGGAAACTTAGAAACTATGGCTTTCAGATAAAGCAAACACTGCTCTAGTTTAATTTACCATTTGGGGTTTTCTACTTAGTAGTCTTGATTATTTCTTATCGCAGTTGTGACAAGTAAGTTCTTAATAAACAAATTTATGGGTAGAAAATTTGGAGTAATACAGTAAAGTCAATAATTTGTAGGATCATACAGAGGGTTCCAGGGAACTGAAAGAAAATGATTGTGAATGTTGCATATGGCCTGATATTAAACCATTATTCGTAGAGATTTAGTTTTTCCAAAAATAGCAATGTTTGCATAATCATACTCTCGTCTGCTTTCATTTGGCATGCTTGTGTGTAAAATAACCAGAACAGGGCTGGAGAGATGGCCTAGCGGTTAAGAGCGCCGACTGCTCTTACAGAGGACTCGGGTTCGATCCCCAGCACCCACATGGCGGCCGAGAGCTGTCTGAAACTCCAATTCCAGGAGAACTCCAGTTCCAGGGGAATCCGAGACCCTCTTCTGACCTCCGCGGCATTGCACGACATGGGTACAAACCTGCATGCAGACAGTACATTGATACACATACAGAAATAAATAAAATTAAAAAAAAATCTAAAAAAAAAAATAAACAGAACAAATAGAGACCAAATCCCAGAGCATAGACTTTATTAGCATCCTGCTTAAGTCAGTTGAATTAGTGTGTAGCTTTATAGGATTCCAGCCTTGTCTTTGACTCAGCTTTATGCCTGCTTCAAGTTAATGGAAACAATCACTTAACAAGTAGCTACATGTGAAAATCACTTCCAAGGATCTGATTAATGAGAGGCTACTGTAAAAAAAGATTTCACTGGAAAGTTATGAAACATTGATTCTGATGGCTTTTGATGGTAATGTGCTAGAACATCGTTTCTCCTCCCTAGTAAAGTATGAGAATGAGCCAGAGTCCTTATATACTATATTTCAATACAGCAGTTTTTGTTGAGGCTACTTCCGTTTGTAGACACACTAGTTATTAGTTATTACTCACTTATTACCCCTGTGCCTGCAGAACACTCACTACAGGTTCTGTTTGCATCTTTTTAGACTGGTAGTGAGGGTGAAATGGGGTCTTAGTGTGCTCTCCTCCCCACAGTGCTCTCTGATAGATTGTTCTGTTCTCTTTCATTCCTGTGGCTGTGGTTAACTTCCTGCTGTGTAAGATCTGTGTTTTGGCAGTCTGTTACTGCTTCTAGTGTATGCTCTTCTGTAATTTGTTACTATTTCACTTGTTTATAATTTACTTTTTTTTCCTTACTAAAACAAAGCAGTGTCCCTTTACTTGTCACTTCCCAGAGGGTTTGACCTTGATAGACACTTCAAGGACCAGTACTCGTCTTTCTAGCTCACCAGTGACATCCTCACATTGTTACAGATTCCTGCGCTGTCACAGTGAAGATCTTTTTTTATTTGGAGTATTTTTATTTTTTTTTTTTCTTTTTTGGTCTTTTTGAGACAGTCTCCCTGTAGCTCCAGCTGTCCTGGAACTTGCTCTGTAGACCAGGCTGGCCTTGAACTCACAGAGATCCACCTGCCTCTGCCTCCCGAGTGCTGGGACTAACGGTGTGTACCACAATGCCCAGCTATTTAGAGTATTTTTACTAATAATATCTGGGTTGTGTCTGGATTATCATTATTCTAAACACCTAAAGATAGTTGTCTGAGGCATCACGCTTTACGAATCTTTACATTTCAAAGACACTTAAGTTAGAATGATGTTCTTACTTGGTTTAGGTCAGATTTTCTGTTCTCTCTCTGAATTTTTAGGATAGATTATTTAGTATATGTTATTAAAAAAAACCATTTCTTTAATCCTAGCACTTGGGAGGCAGAGGCAGGTGGATCTTTGTGAGTTCAAGGCCAGCCTGGTCTACATAATAAGCTTCAGGCCAGCTGAGACTAAAAGGAGACCGACCCTGTCTCAAAAATACCAAAAAAACAAAAACAAAACAAACAAAAATAACTGAGGCTAAGAGCATTTTGCCCATGACCCTTCAAGCCTTGTGTCATAGTAGAATTATAACTGTGCTGTGTCTGGTTCCAAAACCTCAATTCTTACCTTTTTATTTTATTTTTTCTATGTTTATTGATTGATATTCATACTTAGGTTTTTTTTTTTGTTTTTTTTAATCCCTTTTTTAAAAATTTTATTTATTTCTGTACGTGTATGAATGTATTTTCTGCATGCAAGTGTGTGCACCCTTGTCGTGCAATACCGTGGAGGTCAGAAGAGGGTGTCAGATTCCCCTGGACTGGAGTTTTAAAGACGGTTCTGCAGCCACCATGTGGGTGCTGGGAATGGAACCTGGGTCCTCTGCAAGAGCAGTCGGCACTCTTAACTGCTAGGCCATCTCTCCAGCCCCCAGGTGTTTTCTTTTTTAAATATGTACTTTGTAAAAAAATAACTCAAATATGCCAGGCATGGTGGTGCATGCCTTTTAATCCCAGCACTTGGGAGGCAGAGAGGCAGAGCAAGATCTCTCCTGGATTCAGACAGCTGGGGCTAAGTGAACCTCTGTCTCAAATACCAAAAAAAAAAAAAAAAAAAAAAAATTCAAATATTCAATAAAAGTCACATGTGCCCATAACATCTCTGTTTTTGAGATAGGATCTCCTGGAACTCACCATCCTCCTGTCACTGCCACCTAAGTGCATGACATACATACCATGTCCAGTTGGTAACCTCTATTAGTCCATCTTCCCTATATTTGTACAAATACAGCATTCATATAAAAGTAAATAGACATTTTTAGTTTGAAAATAAGGGAACTCAGTGTGTAAAATAGTTCTATATTGTAAGAAGTTTGGAAAAGTCAAGAAATTAGTATTTGGGACTTGTAACAATTATAAACTCTTTAGCTTTCCTTTAGATTCTTAAAATGAATTTTAAAATAATCCATAGGAAAACTTTCTAAAGTTTTCTGAGTTCATTTGTGCCTTTGTAGATACTGGGTACTTGTGAGATAACTGCAAAGTAGCTCAGTAGTTAATTGGATATGTGGACTCTGGAGTTCCAGTGTGAGATTCTAGTTGTGAAGCTACCCATGTAGGCAATAAATGAGGGCAGGCAGAGTGCGTGGAGTGAAAGAAGATCCCAGGACGTAATTCTGGAAAACGCTGATGTTTGTTTGTTGGAAGGGAAGAGAAAGAAGAACCAGAATTAGATGATGATGGTGAATGTCCAGAGAGAGATGGAGGAATAACAATAGTGTATCTTAGAAGCTAAGCAAAGAAGAGAGCATTCCCTAGAAGAAGGTGGGCACGTTACAGAGTGAGAGGAGCCTTGGGCTGCCCATTGGTTTAACAGAACAAAAGACAGGATTGGGTGTCAGAATCAATTTTATGATGACTATATGCAGAGGAGTGGGATTTTAGCTGAGAAGGAAGGAGGATTCAACTCTGTAAAGGAAACTTTGGATACGGAAGGGAGCCCCAGGGCTGGTTTTTATCTGATGTTCTCTGAATGTTACCAATTTGCTCATTTTTCACAAATAGTTCTGAGAACTCTAGTTCACCAGAGAATTCTCTTGCCATATGAATTCACATTTCTCATTTTTTTCTTGTCTTTCCCCCATTGCAATCCTAAATTTATTTGCAAGTTAGAAAATACCATTTTTTAAAATTTATTTTATGTGTATGAGGATTTTGCCTGCATATATGTTAAGTGTACCTATGTCATGCAGTGCCTTTGGAGACCAGAAGAGGATGTCACATCCCTGGAACTGGAGTTAATGACAGTTGTTAGCTAACATGTGGATGCTAGGAACAGAACCTGGGTCTTCCGCAAGACCAGCCAGTGCTCTTAACTACTGAACCATCTTACTAGTCTTTAAAAATGACATTTTTCTTGTTCTGTACTTTGAAGTTTTACAGGAGGCTGATATTTTAACTTTTTTTTTTCTGTAGCCAGCAACAGTGACTATCTTGTAGGCAAATGTTTAGGGGGTAGTTTTCTTTTTTCTTTCTTTTTTTTGTCTTTTCGAGACAGGGTCTCCCTGTAGCTCCAGCTGTCTTGGAACTCACTCTGTAGACCAGGCAGACCTTGAACTCACAAAGATCCGCCTGCCTCTGCCTCCCAGTGCTAGGATTAAAGGCGTGCGCCACCACGCCCAGCTCTTTTTTTTTTAAGGGGTAGTTTTCTTTTTTTTTTTTAATATTTTATTTATTTATTTTTTAAAATTTTATTTATTTTCATATATGTATGAATGTACTGTCTACATGCAGGTCTGTGCACCCGTGTCGTGCAATGCCGCAGAGGTCAGAAGAGGGCGTCGAACTCCTCTGGAACTGTAGTCAAAGACGGTTCTCGGCCGCCATGTGGGTGCTGGGGATCGAACCCGGCTCCTCTGCAAGAGCACTTGGCGCTCTTAACCGCTAGGCCATCTCTCCAGCCCTTAAGGGGTAGTTTTCATTGCTGTAGTGTAATATGTATCTTCTACGACCATTAATGTCTTGATTGATACTGTACCTTCAACCACTGGGCACTGCAGTTTTCCCATTGGTTATGTAGTTCCAGGTGCCTGTGGTCAAAGGATGTAGGTGATCACAGTTGGCATTTGAGGCAGCGGCTGCAGTCAGATGGCGGCTGCAGTCGGTGCCCTTCCAGTGTTGCTTTCGTTGTGATTTTTATCTTCATGCAGCCATCTACTTTGATTTATTTTCTGCAGTGTCAATACCATTTTCATAGAGATAAAGCAGCAATTTAAAGCTTTTCCTATGAAAGTACCTAAGAGCTAGGGGAATACTTCCTTTCCTTCCCTCCTTTTGATCCCTCTTCCCTTTCCCTTTCCCCCTCCTCTGTCTCTCTTATGTGCCCCCTGTAGTCAGCTAACTCTCTGGAATTCAGTATATCACTGTAGCACTGTACTGTAGGAAGCATGATAATTGGTTAAGGTCAAAATCATTTCTACACTGTGGTGGACAAACACATTATAAAAATATCCCTTTTGTTTACAGACTGAACATATTAGTTGGAGCTTCTGAATCAAGAAATGTAACTTCACTTAATTTTATTGGTAGAGGGTCTTAAACTTCCTACTCTGATCTTTTTGCTCAAGAAGTTTTTACACAATCCTGGGGCTGGGTGTGGAAATCAAACATTGATGTTAACGAGGTAGACGTGTTTATTTACACAAAGAGCTAAATCTTGGTTGATTATTTGATACTGCAAGACAGAGCATCTTCTATGTTTTTCAGAATTGATTAATATTTTGATTTTATAACTATTAATGACAGGAATGCTGCTTTGTATGAATACATAGTACAAAATGGCAGGCCTGTGTTTAGGGCAATTTCATAAATTGTTGGAACTGTTCTGGTCTCTAGCTAGAATTCATTGAATGAGAGTGTGTGTGCAAGCATGTGTGTGTGTGTGTCTATGTATGTGTGTACCTCAAGCCAGCAACTCAAATGACCGTTTTTAAAATCAAGCATTCTAACACAATGCTATTCAAAGATAGACTAATTTGATACTTAAATGCTAGGGAATGGTAGTTGCAAAATCTTCTCTTTGTTTTTTGTAATTAAACCATTTCATTTCTATAAGAGCAGAAAGCTTTGTGTGTATAGTAGAAACACTACTGTTTACCATGTATAGCAGTCTTGAATTTGAGCCAAGGAGTTTCAAGCAGCATGTATCAGCACTGCCTGACATTCAGGACCTAGTTGGAGTGAAGTTGTACTATGTATCATGAACAAGCACTGCCAACACCCTGGATTCATTATGATTTAGGGTAAAAACCTTCAAAAAGGTACAGGCAAAATTCCCTCTAAGTGTGTCCCCGGTGTCTTTGTGCTCAGGTTTCACTCGTTCCTCATGTATTAAGCTGGACTCTTCTAATGGTGGACAGCCTATCACGAGTAAGCAATTGCTAATGTCTCCTCTGCCCTTGTAGGCACGGGTGTCTTTTTTTTTTGACTTGGCTTCAGTTCTCTTAGGGGTCTGACATAGGCTAGGAATTTGAATTGACTATGGTTTTGTTTTTATAAAAGTGGATAATGCTCCTTCTAGCGCTCTATAGTTTATTGGAAAATAGAACTTGGGTTAACACAATGTAATGTATATGCATTACCTGGCAATATTACATTAAGTGAGAATTCCTTCTGAGGTCTCAGTAGGTTTGAAGGGGCCTGAGACTTTGCATTGCTGACAGATTTCTAGGGATTTTTGTTCTACAGGTTCAGGGACTGTGTTTCTCATAACACAGGGTAGAGGTGCTTTTTTTTTTTTTTTTTTGGTCTTTTTGAGACAGGGTCTCCCTTTAGTCCCACTGGCCTGGGCCTTGAACTCACAGAGATTCACCTGCCTCTGCCTCCCGAGTGCTGGGATTACAGGCGTGCGCCACCATGTCCGGCTGAGAGATGCTTTTTAAGGTAGACAATTGAAGCCATATAGATAGTAAACTCAGGTACACTTGAGTTGAAAAGCAAATAGAAATCTATTCACTATTTCAAAAGGTGTTTGGTTCTTAAAGACATTAGCGAAAAGATGAATTGTCAGTGTTGATTCTATAGCTATACACCAGTCACCTTTGAAAAAAATAAATGTTGTGTGACAAGTGTGTAGTTATTTGCCACATAATGATGTGGTGCCCAGTGTGTATATAGGGAGATTTGTATTGCTATAGAGAATGCCTGAAGCAGCTAGTTTTATAAAAATATTTCTTTAGCTCAGAGTTTTAGAGACAGTCAAAAAGCATAGTGCATATCTCAGGCTCTGCAGCTGCTTCTTAGCTGTGTCACTTCATGGTGCAGGTGTCAACAAGGGAGGGTATGTTAGTATGGTGGAGATACTGGGGTCTCATGGGGTCCCGTAATCTTTTTCAAGGGCACATCTCGAATGACTTAACAAACTACCTCAACTTCCAACTTACAAAGGTTCCCTTACCTGAGGACCAATGGACCTTTAGGGGTGACTCAGAGGTTACTCAGACTACACTCTGAGTGTAGTGTTGAACAACCATTGCAGTGATGAATGATATATACCACAGTAGTCCTGTAGCATTAAATTGCCTAGTGACAAAGTATCTGTTTCAGTACGCTTATGATACTGTTTGTTTCAGTACACTGTGTGATGTTTGCACAGCAGTGACATTACCTGACAGTGCTTTTCTCAGGTGCATCCTATTAAGTGATGCATACCTGTATTAATTTTTATTCATTTTCTTTACTTCCTGTTATTCCCTACAATAGATTATGCTGTCCAGTAAACTATTTCTTAGTGAACCGTGCCTCCAGGTACACATTATTTTCATTTGCTTTAAAAAAAAATGCCATTGTCCTCCTGTATTTTCTGTGCTTAGTTTTGATTATTTAGAATTTTCTTGAAACAATCTCTTATTTACAGAAACTTCCAAGTATAGTACCATAAATCTATTTTTTTCTTTTCTGGAATTGTTAGGAAATAAATAACTAATCTGAGGCTCAGACCTCCTAGTCATAAGTTACAGTTCCTTGGGATGCAGTCTGTGAGACAGAGACTAACATGTCAGGAGTGTGTTGGATCGTGCTCTTGCAGTCTTTAGCAGAGGAAGGAAGAGAGCTGGCTTGAGCAGAGGAAGCTCTGTGATATATAATTGTGATACAGTCTGAACAGAAGATTCAGTTGGCACTGTGAGCAGTTCTGGAGTTGGGGTGGCCTTTGTTACCCTTGTTATGGTTGAGAATATTTGGCCTCTCGCTCTGTGAAGAGGAGCTGTTGGTCGTGGACTGCTCTGCAGAGTACAGAGCTTTGATAAAGCTGCGTTCATCAGCAGAAACTCCCCAGGACAACAAACTACTGAGAGCCGTCTTTCTGTAGGACTTCTGCCGCTAAGGACTGGATTGCACACTCCAGAGTTCATCACAACCAGAGTACTGTGGTGTGTATTCTCACAAATAAGAACATGATCTTGCAGGAAAGGAGGAAGCAGAGGGAGGTTAACCAAAACTAAGATGTTTGAAGAAGTCTTAAGAAACTTCAGTAGTTTGTAAACTAATTAAACATTCACTTAAAAGGAGTTTGAAAGCTGGGCATGGTGATCCTAGAATTCCGGAGGCAGAGGCAGGCAGATCTTTGTGAATTCAAGGCCAGCCTGGTCTACAGAGTGAGTTCCAGGACAGCTGGGGCTACAGGGAGACCCTGTCTTAACAAGACCAAAAAAAAAAAAAAAAGGAGTTTGAACCAAGGACCCCCCCACAATGGGTGAACAGTACTGTTCCCAGGAGACATAAGTTGTTAAATGAAAATCTTAGTGCCGGGGACAGATTACCTCCCTATGTATTGAGGAGGTTGCATTTGCCGCTGCTCTTGGTAACCCACCTTAAATAGATGGTAAGACTCTACTGCTGAAGTCACCACACACTTTGGTTGCAGGATATAGGGAAATCAATTTCGAACTGACCAGGAGCCTTCCTCCCATCTGGCTGCCTTGCACATTTCACACCTTGAATAGTGCTGAAGGTGCTGAGGAGGCTGTGGGGAGAGAAGGACAGAGACGGCCGTGGTCTTAGCCATCACCAGACCCTGCGTGCTGTAGCACCAACCAACCAGGCAAGAGGTGCCCACTGTTGGAGTGTGGCAGGACAGTTAGACTGGCAAGTCAGGGGTAACCAGCTACTCTCTTGATTGTGTTTTAAGGCCTGCTCCACAGGAGTGAACTGCCTGGTACTGAAAACATGCTCAAAACCCAAAGATGGGGAAATCATGGGCCCAAGGGGCAAACCTATTGATGTCTTGCTAAGTGGTGTTGCTGTCAAACTGCCTTGTATTGTGTTTCTATTCATAGATTCGTACCACTTCTAACCTGTTCAGAGACGCTTCTTACTGTAGTGGGTAGTGGTTAATGCAAACTCCTCCTAACTATTCAGAGTGCTAAGAATTAGCAACTGTGAGTGAGCGGTCAGATGTAGATGGGACATCTTTATTTTTATTTCTTTATTCTTGTATGTGTATGAATGTACTGTCTGCATGTAGGTTTGTGCACCCATGTCGTGCAGTCCCCAGCCCAGGCTCAGAGGACATTGCCGGGTGGGGGAAGGGCGGGACAGAAAGAATGTAAGAGCCAGAAGATGGGGAGAAGCGCAGTGAAATGCCGTCCTGAACATGACACAGTGGCGGCACACAGGAATTTAGAGCAGCTGAGGTTACCTGCACAGGATCATGCCAGTTAAAAATGCCAGCATGGGATTTTTACTGAGAAGCTATTGGCATTTGATAGCTGCTGAGGGGAGAGTCACTTTAGGGAGGTGGCTGCTGGTAGGCTGCTTGTGCCACAGTGGCTGATTCCACACCACTTGGTTCTCTGATGGATAGATGCCTAGTTCCTCTTATTCTTTTTTTAAAATTTTATTTATTTTTGTATGTGTACGAATGTACTGTCTGCATGTAGGTTTGTGCACCCGTGTCGTGCAATGCCGTGGAGGTCAGAAGAGGGTGCCAGATTCCCCTGGAACTGGAGTTCTCCTGGAATTGGAGTTACAGACGGTTCTTAGCCGCCATGTGGGTGCTGGGGATCGAACCTGGGTCCTCTGCAAGAGCAGTTGGTGCTATTAACCGCTAGGCTATCTCTCCAGCCCCCCCCCCTTTTTTTTTTTTTTGGAGACAGGATCTCCTTGTAGCCCTAGCTGGCCTGGAACTTGCTATGTATGTAGACCAGGCTGGCCTTGAACTCAGAGATCTGCCTGCCTCTGCCTCCTGAGTGCTGGAATTAAAGGCATTTGCCACGATACCTGACTCCTCTTATTCTTAACATATTTTTATTTATTATTTATTTATTTATATGAATGTACTGTCTGCATGTAGGTCTGTGTACCCATGTCGTGCAATGCCGCGGAGGTCAGAAGAGGGTGTCAGATTCCCCTGGAACTGGAGTTAAAGACGGTTCTCAGCCACCATGTGGGTGCTGGGGATCGAACTTGGGTCCTCTGCAAGAGCAGTCTGTGTTTTTTTTTTTGTTTTTTTTTTTTAATTTTTTTTTTATTATTTATTTTTGTATCTGTAATGAATGTATTTTTGCATGCAGGGTCTGTGCACCCGTGTCGTGCAATGCCACGGAGGTCAGAAGAGGGTCTCAGATTCCCCTGGAAACTGGAGTTCTCCTGGAATTGGAGTTACAGACGGTTCTTGCCGCCATGTGGGTGCTGGGGATCGAACCCGGGTCCTCTGCAAGAGCGTCGGTGCTCTTAACCACTAGGCTATCTCTCCAGCCCCCAGTCTGTGTTTAAAAAACAAATATGTGGGGCTGGAGAGATAGTTAAGCAGTTAAGAACAGTCTGTGTTCTTAACTGCTTAACTATCTCTCCAGCCCCACATATTTGTTTTTTAACTACTAATTCAGTTTGTCATCCATATACCAACACCACTACTGCTGATTGAGTCTCACACAAATACTCTTTTCAATTTAGTTTGGGGGTTGACCCGCAGTACCACAATCCCTTCCACCTACTACTGTGTAGAAGGGAGCCTCTTCCATTCAAAGTGGATGTTGAAACCTTGTACCTGATTGGCCCCTTGCCCCTTGTATGCATTTACCTCCTTAACCTGCTTCAGCTAGGAAACACTGTTGTAGACCAGCTGGCTTCCTACCTTTCATATAAACCCTACCTCACTTAATCTCATCTCAGGGCCTTTGGACTAATGTTTGTGGGAAGGAAAGGGTGCTCTTCTCTCCCACTTGCTTAAAGGGTAAATCTAAAGCCTTTCTTTTCCAGAAGGCTGTCTTAGGTGTACAGTTGTTCCTGCTGGAAATTTATACTTTGTTTTTGTTCTCTTTTTTAAAATTTTTAAATTTTTTTAAAATTTATTTTTGTATGTGTGTGAATGTACTGTCTGCATGTAGGTCTGTGCACCCGTGTCGTGCAATGCCGAGGAGGTCAGAAGAGGGTGTCGGATTCCCTGGAACTGGAGTTACAGACGGTTCTCAGGCACCATGTGGGTGCTTGGGATGGAACTCTGGTCCTTTACAGGAGCGGTCGGCGCTCGTGACCGCTGGGCCATCGCTCCAGCCCACTGTTGTTCTCTATCTTATGTCTGTTTTTACATTCTTTTTTTTTTTTTTTTTTTTTTTTTTTTTTTTTTTTTTTTGTCTTTTTGAGACAGGGTCTCCCTGTAGCTCTGGCTGTCTTGGAATTCACTCTGTAAACCAGGCTGGCCTTGAACTCACAGAGCTCTGCCTGCCTCAGCCTCCTAAGTGCTGGGATTAAAGGCGTGGGCCACCATGCCCGGCCTGTTACATTCTATCAACTCTATGTAACTTTTCGAGATCAGGGACAATTTTCTGTAAGTTTATTTTATTTTATTTTATTTATATTTGTATGTGTATGAGTGTACTGTCTGCATGTAGGTCTGTGCACCCGTGTTGCGCAATGCCGCAGAGGTCAGAAGAGGGTCTCGGATTCCCCTGGAACTGGAGTTCTCCTGGAATTGGAGTTGCAGACAGTTCTCAGCCGCCATGTGGGTGCTGGGGATAGAACCCGGGTCCTCTGCAAGAGCAGTCAATGCTCTTAACTGCTAGGCTATCTCTCCAGCCCCTTCTGTTTTTTTGTTTGTTTGTTTGTTTGTTTTTTTTAAGATAACTCAAGGTCTGTCTCCTCTTCCCCCCATGATAAATGAAAAGGTAGATTGAAAAAAGTTTCTAGTAGATCTATGATAAAATTTCTTTATTTTTTAAAAATTTATTTATTTATGTGTATGAGTGTACTGTCTGCATGTAGGTCTGTGCACCCGTGTCGTGCAGTGCCGTGGAGGTCAGAGGAGGGTGTTGGATTCCCCTGGAACTGGAGTTCTGGAATTGGTATTGCAGACGGTTCTCAGCCACCATGTGGGTGCTGGGGATCGTTCCCGGGTCCTCTGCAAGAGCAGTCGGCGCTCTTAACCGCTAGGCCATCTCTCCAGCCCCAAAATTTCTTTATTTTTTAAACACAAAGTTTAATAGTTGAACTTTGCTTCATTATAGATTGTAAACCATTGGCTGATAGTTGAACGATAGTGAATTTGAGTAATTTAAATAGAAAACATTTAACTTCTAAAGAAAATAATGTTACTCTTTTCCATTAATTTGTGTAAGATTTATGCATAGCTTATTAAATAATGTATTTTCATTCTGTTTTATATGGTTCCCAGTTATATGGATTTCAACAATGTTTAAGTTAAATAACATCATTCTTCAACAACAGTGGTTCCAGTTTTATTAACTTTGAGTAACTGTATAAAATACAAACTTTACTACAAACTTTGCTTAGCTCCTCAGCCCACAAATCACTATGTAAAAACAGATGTGTGTGTGTGATTGTGACCAGTCATATCACAGCCTGTTCATAATTGGTCATTGTGTATCTGTTATTCAGTTCATTCATAGACAGGAAAGCTTATAGTTGTGCTTCTTCCTTGTCTGTTACCTGGTGATAAACCTATGGAACACTTTACAAAGAGTGCATAATCAATAGGGAATTAGGTGTGGTTGGGCATAACTATAGTCATAGCTACTTGGGAGGCTGAAACAAGGAGGCTGAGGGTTGTTTGAACTCCAGCATTTGAGTTACCCTGGGCAACAGAGTAAGACTCTGTCTCAAAAACAAAACAAAACAGGGAATTGATGGAAAAAAAAGGTGAACATGGTACAGCAATGAAATGAAAAATGTAAGCTGTATGAGGCCTATCAAAAAAAAAAAAAAGGGACAGGTAAGAAATGTGATTGTAGTGATTGTAGCTGGGCGTGGTGGCACACGCCTGGCAGAGGCAGGCAGATTTCTGTGGGTTCAAGGCCAGCCTGGTTTACATAGTGAGCTCTAGGCCAGCTGGGACTAAAGTGAGACACTGTCTCAAAAAAAAAAAATGTGATTTTATTAGTTTGCTTTGTGTTGTTATAATAAAATGTCTTGAGATTGGGGTAACAGCATTAAAAAAAAATTCTGGCAGGTGGGAGTGGGGCTTATATCTGGTGATGTGCTCTATGGCATCACATGACAAGAAGTTGTCCTCTAGTCTCACACATGTGCACCTGAATCCCAACCCCCCAACTCTGCCCCAGATATTTCTTTTTTTCCATTTTAAGTAAAGGTTTCACTAAGCCCAGGCTGGCCATAACTCTTGATCCTCCTGCCTCTGCCTCCTGAGTGCTGGGACTCTAGGTATGTACTACCGCCCTGGCCCCCAAATAAGACAAAAACCACTTTAGGGCCACAGAACAACTTGCATTTTCCTAGTGGTGGTGGTGGTTGTTATTTATTTTGCAGTGCTAGGGATGTAACCCAAGGCCTTTTCCACTAGGTGAGCTGTGCTTCTGAACTACACCCCATCCCCTTTGACTGTTACGACTACTCTAAAAATTGCATCATCATTTTTATAGCCCTACACTACTGTGAACAGGAAGAACTGCTTATACCAACCTGGAACATTTCAAAAAATTCTTGTATATTTTTATTTGAGTACATTGTACTTACTTTATTGACTACAGTTTTAATTTTAGAATATTTTTAGCATGCAGATTTCCTAAACCTGAGATGGTCATTGTGAAGCGGGCGAAGGAGGTATCAGCTGGAGAGACCCCTGATGATTTTGGTATAGTACAATCTTGTGGTGGTGTCAGATGCTTCCTGCAAGTAACAAAGCATCTATGTGACAGAATTTGCTTGTTCAAAATAGAATGCTTAAAAACATTGTTTGCATTAATGTTTAGGCTGCCAGCAGAATAGTTCTATTATCTAACCTTAGACTTTGTGGATGCGATTGAGTAATAATTGCATGCTTAACTAACTGAAGGATTAAGTCAATGACCTTGGGAAAAAGATCAGCTAGATAGTGGCTCATGCCTGTAATCCTAGCCCCCAGGAGGCTATGGCAAGGCCAGCCTGGGCTACACAGTAGACCCCCATCTTAATACATGCCCCCCATATCTATATCTATATATCTATATCTATATCTAATCTATATATCTATATCTATGTATCTATATATCTATATATCTATATATATTCTTGAATAGTTTAAATGCCTTATATAAGTTACAAGTTTATGCCGGGCGTGGTGGCGCACACCTTTAATCCTAGCAGGAGGCAGAGGCAGGCGGATCTTTGTGAGTTCAAGGCCAGCCTGGTAAACAGAACAAATTCCAGGACAGCTGGGGCTACAGGTAGACCCTGTCTCAAAAAGACCAAAAAAAAAAAGTTCCAAGTTTACTTTAAGGCCAGTAATAAAAGGCTCTGGGTTTTTTGTTTTTTTGGCTTCACACAGAAATAAAGTTTAAAAATCAATATTTCTTTATCCTAATTTTGATTCATGTTACTATTTAACATTAACTATTTAATATTTAACATTGTCTAAGAAGTGTCTGTGAAAATGGATTTCTTCAGTGCTAGCAGTGGAGATTATCCCTAGACAAGGGGGCATCTAGTTCTAAAACCAGCAGAAATCTGATACACTCCACTATTCACATACTGTTCTGTATGGTGATCTTACGATGGTCATATGGCTTTCTTATTTTCTTTTAAATGATAAATGCTTGAAAATTATATTTGAGGGGAAATTATTTATTAGGAGAGGAGGAAAACAATTTGTTGAGAACATTAGTTATTTTTTTTAGGTTTTTTTTTTGTCTTTTCGGGACAGTGTCTCCCTGTAGCCCCTGCTGACCTGGAACTCACCCTGTAGACCAGGCTGGCCTTGAACTCACAAAGATCCACCTGCCTCTGCCTCCCGAGTGCTAGGATTAAAGGCGTGCGCCACCACGCCCGGCTAAGAATATTAATATTTTAATTGCAGTTTTATTTCTATTTTATTTTAAATTTTATTTATTTTTTCAGGAGAGAATGCTACATCTCCTCCTTGTGGATCTATTTTAAATATTAACTCAGCACGAGTGTTTCTTTTTTTTTTGGTCTTTTTGAGACAGGGTCTCCCTGTAGCTCCGGCTGTCCTGGAACTCGCTTTGTAGACCAGGCTGGCCTTGAACTCACAAAGATCTGCCTGCCTCTGCCTCCCAAGTGCTAGGATTAAAGGCGTGCGCCACCACGCCGGGCCCAGCACGAGTGTTTCAACAGTGCTGATTATTCTCAATTTTTCTATTGAGAATTTGTAAATTAAAGGAGAATTTGAAACTAGAACCTAGGTGGGGGGCCCAGCGGTGTACCATATCTTCAAAGCAGAGAATAGAGTCCCTGTATTCTGGTGGACTTGTTCTGGCATTTGGAACAGATACTTCTTTTTTTGTGAAGGACTCTGTTTTAGTGTAGAAAGTTTAGAAGCTCTGATTCTAGGGGCAGTTCCATTTTTTATCACATGCAGAGCAACCATGCACTTGCCAGCTGCTTCTAGGGGAGGCAGATTCCCACATGGAGATCTACTCAAGGGTTTCCAAGAATCCTTTCATCTCTAACATTCTGTGAAAAATTCTTATTTGAGGGATGATTGGCAGGCAAAAAGGCAGGCAGCACATTAGTTGAAAACCTCTGTTTTCTAGATATTAAGGTGTTGTATTTTAGAGTGAATGTCTTTGTAGGATCATGTACATAGACAGGTGTACAATTTATGTTGCCGTAAAAGAGGCTTTGTTTTTATAGCTCGGTTTGAGCTTTTCTTCTGTAATATTATACATGGTATATGATTTTTTTAAAAACAAAAAGCTAGTAAAAGTAACAAGATGTGATTTTTTTACCCTTTAGAAAAATTAATTTTTATAAACATTAAAAAATGTATTGTTTTGACTACGTGTGTATGTACTACATGCACACAGTGCCCAAAGAGACCAAAAAAGGGCCTTAAGCCCCCTGGAACTGGAGTTGCCATGTGAGTGCTGGGAACTGACCCTGGGTCCTCTGCAGAAACAGCAAGTGCTCTTACCTGTGAAGCCATCTCTTTAGCCCCCTGATTTTGTTTTAAAAGTTACACTGTTATTTTGCTACCTTAGCCCTTTACAAAAGGAATATTATTGTGTATAATAATTATTTATTTGTGATTCATAGGCATAAAGGAAGGGAAGTTGATGTTAAGTATCTGTAATTATTGCAAGTTCACAAGCCACATATATAAAAGCAATCATAAATCAATAGTGTGTTTCATTATCCTAAAAGACAAAAAGATACTGTAAAATGAATAAGAAAAATGAAAGTATTGTACTTTTAATACATTAGTTATTATTTAAGCAAGAGTTAACTAACAGATTAGAAAATTACTATCTAATTGAGCACTGTAGATTTTTTGTAAATATCACTGCTCACCTCCTGTCTTCAGCTGTTGTGCTGCTGCTGTGCCAGCTCAGAAATCCTTTAGGTACTGGCCTCAGTTACAGTCAAGCTTGGTTGCCAGATCAGTTCTCCTGAAGGTCAAGGTGACGATGTTAGTTCTTACAAGTTCTAAGTAGGAATTTCTTTTCTCCTTAAAGTATATTACATAATAATCACTTTTAAATGCTAAATAAAATTACAGGATCACATTCAAATAGTTTAATGTGTTAACCTAAAACATTTATTAAAAATTTATCAGAAAGTCCTTTTATAATGGAAATTTTTATGTTAAAAACTTGTTAACTTCTACTAAACTACTAAGTCAATTAAGTTCTTTGCTGTTTCTAAAGTGTTTAATTTTTTAGTTTTTGTAAGTATATTACTTAACTATGTTTGTGTTTGTATAGCATTAGAAATCACCTTTGGTGTTGGGCTTTTTGGTTTTCAGTACGATTTTGCTCAATTATTTTGCATGCAGCATGGTTTGCATTTTGCATTCTTTAATATGTTATAGTATACTCAGTGTAAATTCCATGTTACCCATTTGAATTTAGTTTGTATTAGAAGTCTAAGCAGATATTCATAATACTCAGAACCTTAATTTTCAAATTATTGCTTAAAAATGCTAGATTGTCTTTGTTCTCTTTTTATAAGTTTCTTGGTAAATCAGATTGTGATTTGTGCTGCCAAGCCTACTTCCTGGGGGAGGATGCTGGGGTGAATCTGCAGTAGATAGTAGGTGTTCAGAAGATCAGAAACTGGATAATTGGATTCTGTAAGAGTGAAGCTATACTTGGTATTTAAATTTTTTTTGTAAGCTGTTCTTAATATTTCTCTTGTTTTATTTCATTCATGGTAATATGAAGTAAGCCATCTAATTTAGAATTGTTTCAGAATGAAAGCTCAATAGAAAGTAGAGTTGGAAATAAGATGCTTTGGTTTTCAAAATCTTCTATCATTTCAAGTTTAGAGTTAATCATATAAACTATGGTTGAAGTTAATGAATTCAACAACAAAAATGACAAATTATAGTTTCTGTTGAGTAATATATGAAAATTTGCTCTGCATGCCAGAGCCTAGTTCTCTTTTTTCAGAGCCACCATTGTTTGTGCACACACTTTATAATTTTACAATGGAAACTAAAATGTAGAAATTACAGCTATTTCATTTTCATCTCCCCTATTACAGCCTTTTGATTCAATTTAAAAAATACACACACATACATATATATATATATATATATATATCTTAAGAGTAATTTAGTTAAAGAAATACCCCAGCAAGCATAGCCTATTTTAGAAAAATATTCTATAAACTTTTAATATTGAAGTTTTTAAAAATAAAAGTATCTTTAGAGGGAAATATGATGAAGAAGAGATATATAAAATAGATCTTAAACTTAGATTTACCACTCTCCCCTTTTTTTTGTTAGGTTTTTGCTAGTTAAATTTGTCAATTGGAGCTTGAAATTTAGGGGAAAATTTTTCTTAATTGTATTTTATCTGTGTTTTCAAAACATTATTTTGATGGAGTTTAACATAAAATGCAAGCTGGGCACAGTGATGCACGAGTGCAGTTGCAGCTGAGACTGGAAAAAAAACAACAGTGGATTTATTTAGCGTGCTTTTTCTGAGAGTTTTGTAGCTTCAGAACAATCATTAAATATATATCTTGCTTTGACTTTTGGCTCAGTAATATCTCTAAGAAAACTTGACCTAAGGAACTTTCTGAAGAACACAACAGATTTAGGTATTAATTGTATTAAAAAGGTATAAAAATTTAGGTATGTAAATAATGAATTAAGCCTGAAGACATGGCTCAGTGGTTTAAGAATACTTGCTGTTCCTCTAGGGTACTTGAGTTTGATTCCCAGCATCCACATGGCAGCTAACAACTGTCCATAACTCCAGTTCCAGGGGATCTGACACTCTCTTCTGACCTCCATGGGTATTGCACAACACAGGTGCACTTACGTGCATATAGGCAAAACACTCATACACATAAAAATAAAATAATAAATATTTAAAAATAATGAATTACTTTGTTGTACAAGGTAATTTTCTATTAACCCAATAGAATGGCTCAGATTCAAAATGAATGAATTTTATTGTAAAATATCAGTTTGGCAAAGAAAGAAAGCAATAAACACAGCTCTTTCTTCTCTAGTTAACATTATCAGAGAAGGCTAATATTAGCCACATTTTTGTGCATTTTATTTTACTGATAACTTTGCCGTGAGGCGGTCGGCGATCTTAACCGCTAGGCCATCTCTCCAGCCCGAATTTTATTAGATTTTGAAAGCAGCAAGGCATTATGGTCTTTTGTCCTTTGAATAAGTTATCTTGGGAATGTGATGTCAGAAAATTGTTTACTTGTGAAGATTTTGTGGTTTCATAAATAAAGTTTTTTCTTTTTTTTAATATATATTTTTTTGTATAAGATTATCAAATCTAGACCCGTGTCCCCCACCCTATCCTCCCACCCCACTAGAGCTCATGTATTCTGCCAAACATGCTTTTCATCTCCTTCTCAGTCTTTCTCAAAATTCTCCATGTGGACATAAATAAATTTAATTTTCTTCACTTGGGAAAATTGTGATCCGCTGAAAGGCACAGCAGAAAGAATCAAGAAAACCAGCTTTTATTCACTGTTGATTTGGTCTTGTTCCCCTTTCTGGGTGCTTATTGCACCCAGATTCATCAGCTAATCCTGATTCCAAAGGCATAAGCAGTATTTGGAAATGTGATTATGTCAGATGTTAAAAATAACAGTAGACGTCACATGTTGTATACGCTGTCATTCTCTAAAACAACTAAGTGTTATAGAAAACTTGGGTAGATAAAAGTTGCCTCACTGATAAGGGAAGACTTTCTACAGCTTCTGAGTGACCACAGGTCAAAATCAGTCAGGAGAAACCAGAACCCATGTCTCTGACTGTCTGCATGTCCTGATTTTGTGTGTGTGTGTGTGTGTGTGTGTGTGCGTGCGTGTGTGTGTGTGTGTGTGTGTGTGTGTGTGTGTGTGTTGGGGAGTGGGCTTGGGTTCCTTGAAAGAAAATGATCCTCCAGTGTCTGTAGGTTTTGTGTGTGTGTGATAATCCATTTTCCTTGCTAGAAAGTTAAATACGTTGCAGTTGGTAGATAGATTCTTATAGTAGGCACAGTGTTTTGATTGTATTTGATCATAGGTAAGGCATCCATTGATAAATCAGTTAAAGTCTAGAATATTACAATTTTTTTCAGTTCTATTGTTTGTCATTTTTTTCTTTTTCTTTTTCTTTTTGGTATTTTCGAGACAGGGTTTCCCTGTAGCCCCAGCTGTCCTGGAACTCGCTCGGTAGACCAGGCTGACCTTGAACTCACAAAGATCCGCCTGCCTCTGCCTTCTGAGTGCTAGGATTAAAGGCATGCACCACCATGCCCGGCTTGTTTGTCATTTTCAAAAAGCTGTTAGTGCGTTTTGTTTTTCCCTCACAAAATTCTGATTGACATTAAGGTTTGCTTCACCAGTCTGCTCTTAAATGTCCATGAATGACCACTGTAGACTTATGCAGACTGGTGCAGAATTGCATGCACATCTGTAATCCTGACTCCTCAGACTTCAGAGGGCGTGGGCTGCAGTTGATATGGCTCTAGTACAGATAGGAACCAGCCTGGGTGCTGTAGGACTACAGGTAGCTCTGTTTTTCAGAACAATGGAATTTAGAATGATTTTCTACTTTAGTCTGAGTTCTTACATGAAAGGGTAAATTTTAGTATAACATTCAGTAACAGTGGTAAAATATTTCAGTGCATCACATTTCAGTTATGAATTTCTCTAAAATGGATTTTGGTAAAATCTGGTAAGAATATCTAGGCTGAAGCAAATGTGAGCTCTAAACTTTATTAATATGGTAAGGGTCTAGATTCCTGTAATAGAGTAGGCTCAGAACTAGAATTAATGTCCCA
Organism: Rhizomys pruinosus; assembly: GCA_009823505.1. Taxonomy (NCBI): domain Eukaryota; kingdom Metazoa; phylum Chordata; class Mammalia; order Rodentia; family Spalacidae; genus Rhizomys; species Rhizomys pruinosus. The sequence goes on from VZQC01014560.1 coordinate 3,492,491, forward strand.
AGTATATATCTTTGGAAAAGCTGTGTGTGTGTGTGTGTGTGTGTGTGTGTGTGAGAGAGAGAGAGAGAGAGAGAGAGAGAGAGAGAGA
>VZQC01014560.1:3493375-3538138 GCA_009823505.1 Rhizomys pruinosus
ATTTTCTTGCCTCCTCTTGCCCAAGTGCTTTGACTACAATGTGTACCACTACTCCCTGATGGATGCCTTCCCCAATTTTTTTATTTATTTTTGGGGGGGGTCTTTTTGAGACAGGGTCTCTCTGTAGCTCTAGCTGTCCTGGAACTTGTTCTGTAGACCAGGCTGGCCTTGAACTCACAACGATTCGCCTGCCTCTGCCTCCCAAGTGCTAGGATTAAAGGTGTGCGCCACCACGCCCGGCAGTTGTATTCTTTTCTCATCCACTTCTAATTTATACAGAAATTCTCTTCAGTTTTGTATCTCTTAGATAAATAGTAATTCAACTTTAAAGGATTCTAAAGAAATTATTATTATTATTATTATTATTATTATTGTTATTATTATTTTGATCTTTTTGAGACAGGGTCTCTCTGTAGCCACAGTGGTCCTGGAACTCACTATGTAGACCAGGCTGGCCTTGAACTCAGAGATCTGCCTGCCTCTGCCTCCCAAGTGCTGGGATTAAAGCCGTATGCCAGCACCATGCCCAGCAGGAAATATTATTTTTAAAATTAAGTATTAGTTACAATATTTCACAACCTACAGTGATTTTTCTGGTTGCTTTGGTTACTTAGAAAACTAACTGGAATCCTTCATTCTTTGTTACATTTTAAAGAAATTAGTTCTTTTAATAAAAAAAGAGAAACTTTGCATTAAATAGTTTGTTTTTCTCTTGAATATGTCTGTATTGCTGAAGTAAAATGAATATTGAAAATGTTGAAAAATCTTGTTTTTAAACATGTGAAGTGGGCGCGTGCTCGTTCTCTTCAAGGACCGAAAAAGAGGCGACACTGGAAGCAGGAACGTGAACGGAGGGAGCCAGTCTGGGTGGCGGTGCTGGAGACACACAGTGCTGTGGGTGAACTCTCAGTTCGCCTTCTTGCTCAGCGTGATGGCGGCGCTCACCTTCGGCTGCTTTATCACTACCGCCTTCAGAGACAGGAGCGTCCCTGTGCAGCTGCAGGATCATGCTAAAAAAATGTAGAAGACTTCACTGGACCTAGAGAAAGAAGTGATCTGGGACTCATTACATTTGATATAGCTGCTGATCTAGAGAATATATTTGACTGGAATGTTAAACAGTTATTTATTTATCAGCAGAATATTCAACAAAAAATAATGCTCTGAACCAAGTTGTGCTTTGGGACAAGATTGTTCTGAGAGGTGATAATCCAAAGCTGTTTTTGAAAGACATGAAAACAAAATATTTTTTCTTTGACGATGGAAATGGCCTCAAGGGAAATAGGAATGTCACTTTGACGCTGTCTTGGAATGTTGTACCGAATGCTGGAATTCTACCTCTGTGACAGGATCAGGACATGTATCTGTCCCATTTCCAGATGCATATGAAATGACAAGTTATTAAATTCTGAATTTGAAACAAAAATATTTTTATACTTAATGGATGCATTATATATCAACTCTTCCCTTGCATCTTCATTTGTTTTTGGTTACTTTTTCCTTTTGTTTTTGTGTCAGAATGAACTAACATCAGAAGGCTTCATTTAAGTCAAAGGTTAATGGGATGCTTAAACAATTTCACAAAACAAAAGGTTACCAGGGAGTAGAGTCTTCTAAGAATAAGACAACTAGCTAATAATAATTTGAAAGCAATATATGCTTGGAGTATCCATGTATTTTCATTATTCTTGTGGAATATAAATGAACATGAAGGGTTGTTACGCTTTCAGGTGCCTGCAGAGTCAGAAGAACTCTGAATTTTGTTTTGCTTTTAGGTGAGTTGACATTGGTTGGGACTTAGCTGTAGACATTCTTTTTTTTTTTTTTTTAATCTATTACTGTATGATAGATTACTGGAGGGCTGGAGAGATGGCCTAGCGGTTAAGAGCGCTGACCGCTCTTACAGAGGACCCGGGTTCGATCCCCAGCACCCACATGGCGGCCGAGAGCCGTCTGAAACTCCAATTCCAGGAGAACTCCAGTTCCAGAGGAATCCGAGATCCTCTTCTGACCTCCGCGGCATTGCACAACACGGGTGCACAAACCTGCATGCAGACAGTACACTGATACACATACCGAAAAAAAAAAAAAAAAAGATAGATTACTGGAAACATTAATATGATTGTTTGAAGTCTGGTTTACAAAATGTTGAGTGGTAGAATTTTAGTCCATTTGTCTTAGAAAACTCCATAATCCTTGTTTTTCTTACGTTGAGTAGCAGGTTTCTCCACATGGAGACTAAATACCTCTTTTTAAGCTATAAAATCTTTCAGACTCATTTTAAGTTTCAAGTCAACAAAATGTGTGTCTTTCAGTGCTTTCTCTTAGAAAGCTCCTTTGCATAATTTTTAGCATTGCCATTGAAAGTTGAAAATGTTTGCATGGTTTGTTCCCTAAAGTTTATTCTAGTGAACATGCCAATGTACAGTGTAGTTACAGTTTTCTGTAGGTCCATGTTTTTTTTTTTATTAAAATTTTTTTAAATTTAATTTTATTTATTTCTGTATGTGTATGAATGTACTGTCTGCATGCAGTTTGTGCACCCATGTCGTGCAATGCCGCGGAGGTCAGAAGAGGGTCTCGGATTCCCCTGGAACTAGAGTTCTCCTGGAATTGGAGTTTCAGATGGTTTTCCGCCGCCATGTGGGTGCTGGGGTTCGAACCTGGGTCCTCTGTAAGAGCGGTTGGTGCTCTTAACCGCTAGGCCATCTCTCCAGCCCCAGTAGGTCCACGTTTTAATACTTATTGGTATAGAATATTTGTGGTGTGCTTTCCTGTTTACAAAATACTCTCATTAATTCGTATATTATCTTCAGCAATCTTAATGAGGAAAATAGTACAGATGTTGGCCCTTTGCAGATGAAGAAACTGAAACCCAGAAGCTTACTGACTTGCACCCAGATTAAATAGCAAGGAGTGGAGTTAAAGCTTGAACTCAAATCTTCTCATGTCTGAGTTTATCCTTTCTCTCTTGGACCTCAATTTACTGACTGATCAAATTCAATTACACATTTGTATTACACTTTTTGTTGAATACTTTTTTTTATCTTTCCTAGAAGAGGTTTCTCATCTATATGAAAGTGACTAATTTTCAAGTAGTCCACAACTTATATTGGGATAATATCTTATTCTGTACATACTCATTTTACATAAAAATTCAAGAAAATCTAAATGTTTGTAAAGTGCTTTAGAGATAAATATATATGATTATTTTGACATGAACTTTTTTCTCTCAGTGATGAAGTAAATATCCTCATAGAGAGCAACTGCAAGTTAACTACTCTTAAGACCATGAACCAGATATTGTAGTTAAACTCAGCAGAAACCAAAAAGGGCTAAACTTTTCTAGGAATAGCTTAAATGAACATGTGTTCTATTTACCTCAGGTGAAATAAATCAGTTTAATTACATTCATTTTTAACAGCTGTTGTATGTGGTGGTGCAGTTCTTAAAAATGCATGTGAATATGAATTTTCAAAGCAACAGAAAGGTCACAGGTACAGACTGGATTTGGCTTCAGGTGTTTCATTACATTTTTCTGGGACTCACTTTCTGTATCTAAAAAATGGTATAATTGAGATCCTTAATGTAAACAATAATCCTTTTGCACTAAACCAGCCTGTAAAATTAGTTTTAGCAAAAAGATTGAACAGGAGAGCACTTTAAAGATAATCTTCTGAAGTTAGGAAGGTGATGGAAAGATTAACACATAATTCCTAATGATCTGAGCTTTGGTTGCACTCCACACCTAGAAAATATAACTTCATTTACTTGGAACAAATACTAGATTTGCAACCTTAAAAATGTCATGTGTTAAAGCTTAGAATAATTGGTTATATTATAATTAAGGAAGCCATGTACAAGCCTCCAGGGTTAAAACCAGAACTGAGTTTCCAGTTTAATAGTTCATTATACCTTTTGGATGAGCGGATATATTAGTCTAGCAGAGATTAATAATGGCGTTATCTAGAATAACTATATTTGAGAAGCCTGCTTTCTGCTGTGGCGAAGGACAGCTAGGAAAGCCCAACTAGCGTAATGTTAAGATTTTCATTTTTCTTTGAGGGAAGCTGGTCAGGATAAGAATGGTCAGCTTGAGACTAATCCTGCTTCTCAAGAACTCATTTTTGGTTGTGTACAGCTTTATTAGTTTATTGTAATTTAAAAATTTACATGGTTGAAGTGTTAAGTTTGATAATCATAACCTTAAGAGTTGGCTTTTTTTTTTTTTTTTTTTTTTTTCAAGATAGGGTCTCCCTGTAGCCCCAGCTGTCCTGGAACTCACTGTGTAGACCAGGCTGGCCTTGAACTCACAAAGATCTGCCTGCCTCTCCTCCAAAGTGCTAGGATTAAAGGCATTAAAGAAGCCTCATTAAGGGCTGGAGAGATGGCTTAGTGGTTAAGAGCGCCGACTGCTCTTGCAGAGGACCTGGGTTCCATCCCCAGCACCCACATGGTGGCTGAGAACCATCTTTAACTCCAGTTCCAGGGAATCCGACACCCTCTTCTGACCTCCGCAGCATTGCATGACACGGGTGCACAGACCTACATGCAGACAGTACATTCATACACATACCAAAAAAAAAAAAAGCCTCATTAAGTCTCCAGGAAGACTAGGAACTTTAGATTTTAGCAAACCTAAGAGTGATTAGAACTATCTGAGCCCACAGATGACTGTGAGGAAAGAAGATACTTCAGGTAATTGCAGTTAGAAATGAACTTTAAAGTATAGCACTCAGCATGCCACCTTTTAGTTTCACCGTGCCATTTTATTCCCATAATTGGTTACATTTCCTTTCCTTATGGTGAAAGGAACATAACAAAATAGAAATTCCTAAGAGCTTAATAGGAACATACATTGTTTTGAGGGTTTTTTTTTAATTTACTTATTTCTGTATGTGTATGAATGTACTATCTGCATGCAGGTCTGTGCACCCTTGGCGTGCAATGCCGTGGAGGTCAGAAGATGGTGTCGGATTCCCCTAGAACTGGAGTTCTCCTGGAATTGGAGTTTCAGATGGTTCTTGGCCCCATGGTGGTCTGACTAGCCAGTTAGTCATGTGAAGAAATGGGCTTTTAGCATCTAAATCAGTGGATTTGTGGGGTATAGGTTAATGGAGGTTTTGTTTTTTAGTACTTTGAATTTTCATGTGATGGGTCTATGGGAAGACACCATCATTTGTGACCTTTGATTACAAACATAACATACACTTTCCCTTGCTTTAGCTGTGAGCCTATGTAGCTTACCATGAGACTTTCAGTGTTTCCAAAACAGTGAGTTTAAAAGTTACTGCATGTGTCTGGTGCAGTTTGGGAAGTTGTTTACTTAAAAAAATATATATAATTAACAAGGAAAATATTCATAAGAATATGTATGTTTGAGGATTTTCTTAATTACAGTAGTCAACATTTTCTAATAAAAATGAGTTTTCTTTTTATGAGTAAAAGTGCATTTTAAAAATCAAAAAAGGGCTGGAGAGATAGCCTAGCAGTTAAGAGCACCGACTGCTCTTGCAGAGGACCCGGTTTCAATCCCCAGCACCCACATGGGGGCTAAGAACTGTCTGTAACTCCAATTCCAGGAGAACTCCAGTTCCAGGGGAATCGGAGACCCTCTTCTGACCTCCGCAGCATTGCGCAACACGGGTGCACAAACCTACATGCAGATAGTACACTCATACACATACAGAAATAAATATAATTAAAAAAATAAAAAAAAATGACTTTAAAAAATAAAAGGCAAAAAAATGAAGTGTTTCTGTATTTTAGGATTTGTAATGACTAATATTTTATTAGGAAAATCTCTGAATATATTTACATTCTCAAGAACAAATAGGAAAAGATAGTTTTACTTCAGATAATTTTCATTTGAGATGATAAAATATAAATTAGCAATTTGCAGTAGTTATCTTTTCTTTACCTTCCCACAAAGACTAGAATGTGAAACTCACAGGGAAGGAAAGGTTCTTGTAGATAATTTTTGTATCTTGTATATTCCTCAACGTGCAACTTCTACACGCAGTGAGAACTGAGAAAGGGAAAATAGGAAGTTTGAATGTTGACTGTTTCCCCACGGTTATAGGTAAACACAGAAAAGTAGAACTGCTGATGTTAAGGATTTTTATGGTGTATTGATTAAAGATACTAGTTTGTGATCTTCAATTTTCTTCCCTCCCTTTCGGTCCTGTTAGTTGAACCTCCCAGGATTGAACCCACAACTTTCTACATGGTACACATATACTCTACACTAAGTTACATCCCCACCCCTGCAGTTTTCTTTAGTTTTTATTTGTCAGGCTTTGTTTGTAGTATTACTCTGTTTTCAAAATGTGTTAGAAAGCATTTCCTCACTGTATTATTGATTGCTATGACCAAATACCCAAGAAAAACAGCTTAAGAGAAAGATTTGTTTTGGCTTACAGTTTTAGAAGTTTCAGATCCTATTGTTTTTGGGTAGTGAGGAGATAACACCATGGCAGATGGGCATGGGACCTAAGCTGCTCACTGCATGGAGGCCAGGAAGCAGGCAGACTTCAGTGGGCTGATCTTTTCAGGGCCTGTCTCTAGTGACCTGTGTCTTCCACCTAGGACCCAGGTCCTACTTTCTACCACCTTCCAGTTATGCTATCCCCTGTGATTCCTTAAGGGATGAATCCTTTGATGAAGTCAGGGCTCCAGCAATCCAGTCATTTCCCCAAAGCCGCACCTCTGCACACTGCTGCATCAGGAACTAAACCTTCAACATATGAACCCTTTGGGAAACAAATCTGTGTGGGTTCAGTTACCAATGCTACTTGACTGGATGAGGATAAAGAAAATGTAGTTATTGACCTTTTTAACTTTAGCAGGTGGTGGGATGGTTCTGATTATGAGACTAGATGTTTGCATTTTATAATTGTAAATTTTTACATGTAGTGAGATATAAATGATACTTCTGTTAGTACTTGAAAAAAACCTGTTTATGCAATGTATTACATAGTCTGTTTTGAGTAGGATCAAATGTATCCCATATATTATAAATCATACATTATCACTTGTGATTTTAAATAACTGTACTTTGGGGGGTGTTTTGGTGTAAAGGATGCTTGTAGTATAGATTAAAAAATAACATCATGAGTGTATTGTTAAATGGAATTAGTTATTTAGTAAAACTGTTACTGTAATTATATTACTTTAAAAATATAATTTCAAGCATCTGGTAGCACAGACCTGTTATTCCCTGTTGGAATGTAGAGGCAGGAGGATTGTGGATTTGAAGTCAGCCTGTACTACATAATGAGACCGTGTTTATAAACAAAGTTAGGTATATATGAGTATTCTTTTTCCTGCTGTCAATATTTGTATGTATATTTTCCTAAGTCTTCCAGAGTTTCCATCTTTAAGAAAAGTTGTATTTCAGCTGGGCGTGGCGGCGCATGCCTTTAATCCTAGCATTTGGGAGGCAGAAGCAGGCGGATCTTTGTGAGTTCAAGGCCAGCCTGGTCTACAGAGCAAGTTCCAGGACAGCTAGAGCTACAGAGAGACCCTGTAGCTCCCTGTCTCGAAAAGACAAAAAAAAAAAAAAAGAAAAGAAAACTCCATGTTGGAGTTTTAGTCACATGGCTTGTGACTAAAATGATTCTATTTCTTAACCTTCTGTTTTTGGTCTTTTTGAGACAGGGTCTCCCTGTAGCCACAGCTGGCCTCCAACTCACTATGTAGACCAGGCTTGATTTTACAGAGATCTGCCTGCCTCTGCCTCCTGAGAGCTGATAGTAAAAGCATACACCACCATGCCCAACTCCCAGTAGTATTCTTTAAAATGGATAACTTTGGTCTACTAATCTAAATGTAATTTATAAATAAACTCTGATATCCTCCCATTTTGTAAGTTTGTTGCTATTTTCTTTATTGTAATTTTAAAAAATCATGCCTTAGTAACTAATTCTTGCTTTACACCCTTTCTTCCCCTTTAGAAAAATTGGAAGCTCTACCACCCACTCCAGGACAGCTGAGATATGGTAATGGTTCTATAATTATTACATTTATATGCATCTCTCTTTTGGACTTGAAATAAGTATCTCATGATAGCACAAAAATCAGTAAATGAAATCTTCCTGATAGTGGATTTTCCTTTTTTTTTTATAAGTTTGGTTTAAAACAATATTATCACAATACTTATGGAATACCTAATATTTTAAAAATAGTGTTATCTAGTAATAGCATCATTTATTATAGAAGTTGTCTTAATTTTCAGGGTAAAAAGTATGTATCATACTTGCTTCCTAGGAAAAAAGGATGTGTTTGAATACAAGTTGTTTAACTGCAGAGGTAGAATTTTTAGACTCAGGCTAAGTAGAACTGTTTTCTGGTACAAGAAGTACTTCTGGGTAGCATTTGTTAACAATAAGAAAAATAAATGAAGTTCACTTAACCATCAGGAGGAAGAACCTTGTAACAATGCCCGGGTGCTACTCTCTCCTTTCTCTCTTACAAAAATAAATATTGCAGGGTTTACTTTGGAAGTGAAACAGTTTAGGGTTTTATTAAAAGACAGTGAAAGAATAGAATTATTTAACAGTGAAGCAGTGAATTTGAGTAGGTTGTAATTAAATAGGTAATTAAATCTTAAATGTGATTTACTGACAATTGCTTAGTTATAAAATAGTGTTTTTGCTGGGCATGGTGGCACACGGCTTTAATCCCAGCACTTGGGAGGCAGAGGCAGGCAGATCTCTGTGAGTTCAAGGCCAGCCTGGTCTGCATAGTGAGCTCTAGGCCAGCTGGGACTAAAGGGAGACCCTGTCTCAGAAATACCACACACACACAAAAATAGTGTTTTCCAAAGAAAACTGAAGAAATCACAAATTAGTAGATGACTGTTTACCAGAAAGCAAATTCAAATTATTAGAAAAAACTAATAACAGTTCTTTTTCTCTCTCTCATAGGTAGAATATAATTTATATTAGAAATTAGTAAGTTTCCTCAAATATCAAAACAATTTAAGAATTCTTATCTCTCTTTCCAGGTAATCTTTCCTGATTCTCCCAGCCTAGATTCTTAAATCTCTATTGAAAGTATCATGTAATACTATTATTATTTTTTGAAGGTGATACTGAACTGAATTGTTTATGTGGATAAGTTTCTATATCTAAATCCTTTAAGATGTGGAAACTTAGTTTTATTTGCCTTTGTATCTCAAGTTCCCAGTTGAATGCCCAATGCATAGTTTTTCTTCAAAACACCCTATTTTTTTTGCCTTTGGATTAAAAACAAATTTTAATTTATAAGACATTTATTTACATATAAGCATAAAAATCTATCTCATAGTTAAAACTGATTAGTGTAACAATATGTCTTGGTTTACTGCCCAAGCCTCTTTCCAGCATAACAATCAATATAATCTTAATTTAGTGCCCTTAACACCTTATTTTAAGATATTTGTAACTGGCTAATTTTAGAGATGACATCTCGTTGACCTACAAATATTAAGTAATCTTGGCTGATTTTATTGTTATTTTGACACATTTATGTTTCAGAGACCCTGGGGAGTAGTTTTCTAACTTAGATTCCCTTTGATATAATTCAGTGAATTAGAAATTTTCAGAATTCTCTTTTTGCCTGTGAAATGTATATTTTGTTTGGAAGTTAGGATTGTGTAAGTGTTGGAAACTGCTTTATATAAACTCTTGAATGCTGAGTAGGCATCTAGTTGGATTTAGATGAAAAAAAAACAAAGAATTAAGGCAAGGCTCTTAGACTGAAAAATCCCATTTCATTAATGTGCTATGTGATTTTTATCATCTTAGTAGTAATAGTCACAGTTAAATGTCTGCATCTTGATCGTGAGCATTTTCACTATAACATGAAGAAATGACCTGTTATTTCTAACTGAAAGGACCTGTTTATACGTATCATGTACTATCAATGTAACTGGTAATCTGTACATGGTAGCACATAGTATTAGGTTGTAGTGGTATTTCTTTGATAGTGGTTATAGGTAAAATGCTGTTGAAAATTATTAGCCTCCCTTGATGGTACAGAACTCACCGTAGCTATATCAGATTTTCATAACTTCTGTATTATAATTAAATTATACACTTTTAATTATCTGCAGAATTAATTACATTAGAAGAAAAAATCTGAAATCATTTAACAAATACAACATATTGGCTTAAGGAACCGTTTTTGAAAAATATAGTGTGAAACTCAGATTCTTGATGCTTGTGAAAAAAGTCCTCAGTTGAACTGATATTGACTACTTTAACAGTTTTATAGCTTAATCAAAGTCTCTTACCTATTCCCAGATTTTAATCTGTTTCACAGTGAGCCTTCAGTTGTCTAAATATGGAGTTCTCTTCTTGGCCAGGTTAGTGGGCCTCAGTTAATTGTTTTTGAGCATCTGCCATGTTCTTAGCACTGTGGAGTGTGCTGAAGATGCAAATATTAAAAACTAGGATGAAATGTATAAAAAAAGTGTTTTTCCTACTTTGCTTTCTAATATTTTAGGTTTCAGAGTATGTACCAGGTAATTGAAGTAAGATGTCGTTTTGATAGGAAAAGTCAAATTATAACTCAGTCTTCAGTAGTATTTAAGTGTCCTGATAAATTGTGAAATGGGAAAGATTGCACATAGATCTCAAATGAGATGACATCACTTTTTCATAAAATTTCTTTGAAAAGTTGATTAGGGAATGAAAGTAAGTAACTTCCCTGAAATTTGATTTTAGGCACCTTTTCATTATTTCTAGTATAGAGATCAATTTGTTATAATAGCCTTCCCATATAAGAAAATAGATTGGTGTTAGTAGGATTAAATGGAGTAAATAATATGTTTACTAATTTACTCTACCATTAGTGTATTTATACATATTGCTTATAAAAACATAAAAGCCTAAAATTTGTTTTTTTTTTTTTTTACATGCTGTATATTGTTTTGTTTCCCAGTATAGTTTTTATCAACTAATTTGTGGCAGCAGCAGGGTCTATAATGGTTAATTAAGTCTGTTTAGGAGCCATTAATTATATGGCCTGTTTTGGTCATTCTAAGTTTTCAGAATTTTAAAATATATTTTTCTGTGTTTTGATGTTTTTCAGTATTCTTCCACAATGCGATACCTTTCGTAGGGTTTGGCTTTTTGGATAATGCAATTATGATTGTTGCAGTAAGTTTTCTTCCCCACTTCTATTTTGAGTTGATAAAGAATATTTTCTTAATAATTTATACATTATAGTGATAAAGTTAACATAAGAACAAGGCTGCTTTTATTACATTTAATAATTACAGAAGTTCAATTTTATTTTTATGTATTACAATCTTTGGCAAAGCATTTAGACAAACATGGATTATATTATTTTGTTCTAGGTCATACATTTTTATTAAAGAGAAAAAAGTGTGTAACAATGTCCAGTGTTCTTTGTGTTGATAGTCGTCAGTATACTTAGAGGATATTGAGTCCTTATTGAATTTTTTTCTCTTAAGAATGCTTTAACTGGGGCTGGAGAAATGGCCTAGTGGTTAAGAGCGCTGACCGCTCTTACAGAGGACCCAGGTTCGATCCCCAGCACCCACATGGCGGCCGAGAACCGTCTGAAACTCCAATTCCAGGAGAACTCCAGTTCCAGGGGAATCCGACGCCCTCTTCTGACCTCCGCGGCATTGCACGACACGGGTGCACAAACTTGCATGCAGACAGTACATCGATACACATACAGAAATAAATAAAATTAAAAAAAAAAAAGAATGCTTTAACTGGGGCTGAAGAGTTAAGAGCACTGGCTGCTGTTGCAGAGGAGCTGGGCTCGGTTCCTAGCATCCATGTGGTAGCTAACAACCATTTGTAACTCTAGTTCCAGGGGCTCTGATACCCTCTTCTGACCTCCACTGGCATTTCATCATGTGGGTGCATGTACATACATGCAGGCCATAAACTCACACACATAAAAATAGTAAATAAATTATTTTTTGAAAAAGAATGTCTTAAAAGAGGTTTGGGGTCACAGTCTCTGAATTTAACCCAAATATGTTTTAAGATTCCATTCATAACTTTGGCTAGACTTTCTCTTTGGGGCATTGTAGTATTTAAAAGTTCCCCTTTGCTCTGCTCACTTAAATCTCAGGAACAGAGGATTTACCTTCCTTGTATTGTTACATCTCTCTGAGTGGATATCAATATTTGGTTTATTTTCCAACAGAAATAAATTAACAACTAAAAACTTCCCCAGTGTTCTATTTCTATTTTGTATGACTATACATGACTATATGATTTGATCATAGTTCAATTAGGGAACTGAAGACCTTTCAGAATGCTTTATACAGTCTTCTTTCCCAGGTATCAGATTGAAGATCTGTTAACTACATACTTAGAAGAGAAAAAAAAGTATCAATTACTTATTTAAACTAGGTACTAGTTGAAGAATACTAAGGCGAAGTTTTTTTTTTTACTTAATTGAGAAAATCAAAATACTTCTCTAAATTAGAGCTCTGAGAATTTATCAGCTTCACAGAGTCTAACGTAAAAATTCTATTAATATCACTTGTAAGTAGTTATGCTATGTTAAGGAGACTACTCAATATGAGGGAGGGTGGAAGGGAAGAAGAGAGTTTGGGGAAGAGGGAAAACAGAGAGGGAGAAAGAAAGATGAGAAGAGCGGGAAGAGAGACACCAAATGCTCTTTCTGGTGTTTTGGAATCTGCCTGTACAACAAATGAATATACGTAGATGATTTAGTTTCAAAATAGAGATTTTAGAAAGTACGTTTATGGAGTATAAAAGTTGTTTAAAGAATTTCTAAAATAAGTTAATTTAGCATACTTTTGGTTGCTGTGTGGTTTACCCTTGCATCTAGATTGGTGGGGGCCAGCTCTCCAGAGGGCACAGCCATTCTTCTGGTTGAAAAGAGAGGCATGGAGTCACAACACACTGGTATCTGGTTAGATAAGCATTGGAGAATGTGATCGGGCCTGTACACAACCTGAGGTTGTAAGAATCCCTGCAGACCAGATTTCTAAAGGTCCATGCACGTCAAATGAATGCCCCTAAAACATAATTCCAGAGTAGTAGGTTTTTGAGGATTATGACATTTTCCTAATATGCATATAAGATTGAGCAGTGTGTGTGCATCTGAATGTTAGAAAAGTATTTGAGTATTTAGAAACACTTTTTCTGTAACTACTAAATTTTGAGTTGGCTTGATTATTTCAACAGTTAATTTGAAGCAGTCTACTTTTATGAACACCCCATTGTATAGACTTCAGTTTGTAGTTAAGACTCCATGTGTTCATGAACAGATTGCATGATTTAGAGCATTTCTGGAGTAAATATTTCACTTTACTCTGACTTCTTTCTCTCAGCATTTTAGATTCCTTTATTGATAGTACACATACTGCCATTTTAATGACCATTGCATTTTTTTTTTTTTTCTTAATAAGGCAGACCTAAGTACTCAGATGCTGGACTACTGCCTTTTGCTACAGAGACTTGTGGAGATGAACTATTTCACATAAAGAAGAATGATGGAATTATTTTGAAGAGACACAGAGAATAGGGAAACTGGTAGCTTCTTAGATTCTGAATTAGATCCACAATATGACTTTATTTTTAAAAAACCCACTAACGTAATAGATATCTGTGCTTAGATATAGCTACCTAATCAAACCAAACCAAACCAAACTCTTAGATTTGAGTCAGTATTATTCATTATTTTGTCTTCTTCAGGTGGGTGCCTCATTATTAGTATATCACAGTATATTTTTCCAGAGCTGTAATGGTTAATGCCAAGCTAGTAATAACCTGTTCCTATCGAAATCCAGCAACAGGATGTGTTCCTAGTTTCTGAGTTTTTTTGGTCTTGTTTTTGAGACAGGTCTCCCTTTAGTCCCAGCTGGCCTGGAGCTCGCTATGTAGACGAGGCTGGCCTTGAACTCAAAGAGATCCACCTGCCTCTGCCTCCCGAGTGCTGGGGTTAAAGGCATGTACCACCACGCCTAGCCGAGTTCCTAGTTTTTACTGCAATATAGACCACTGACTTCAACACCTGATGAGAGTATTGGGACTGAAAAATACTGTCTCTGTAATTGAAGGCTATCTCAGAGATGGTGACATTTTCCAATGACACCACTGTCTTTATGTTCTGTTTTAACCTTTTTACTGTTTTTTTTTGTTTGTTTGTTTGTTTGTTTGTTTGTTTTTTGTCTTTTTGAGACCCTGTAGTCCCAGCTGTCCTGGAAGTCATTCTGTAGACCAGGCTGGCCTTGAACTCACAAAGATCTGCCTGCCTCTGCCTCTCAAGTGCTAGGATTAAAGGCGTGCGCCACCACACCCAGTGCTTTACTGTATTTTAAAGCACTGATGATCTCACATTGTGGAGCAGCAATGAGTTTCTAAGACAGGATGGAGCTGCTTGACTCCTATGTCCTGTCAGGCAATGGACTTATTCATCCTGTTAGATGAACCTCCTATGTCCTGTCAGGCGATGGACTTATTCATCCTGTTAGATGAACCTCCTATGTCCTGTCAGGCGATGGACTTATTCATCCTGTTATATGAACCTTACTGGCTGCTGCCCCATTTGTAGCCAGCAGAACAAATTCCTACATAGCCGATTGTTACAGGGTCGGGGAGACACTGTTGGCTTCTGTTAATACTATAGCTTATTATTATTTTATATTACCGGATTGCTTTTTATAATTTATATTTTAGTAGTTTGAAGAATTTGTTTTACAATTCAATTAGGGTAAATTTTTTTTTTTTTAGAATTCTGGAGCAGATTAATTGTAAGGTAAATAACTGGTATTCGATTTATTTATAAGTCCTATCTCACCTATTAAAACAAAATTTTATATAAAATATAGAAGAAAGTAAAGATTTTCCTTAAAACATGTTTGAATTATATGAGGCTTTTTATGCCTGTAGAAAGACCTTCAAACACCTAATGTACACAAATGATATGATAAAGCACATAAATAGGTATTTTGTATGTTTGGTTCTGGGGAATCAAACCTGAAACCTCTTGGACTGTGTGCTAGGTAGATAGATGCTCTTCCACCTGAGCCACTTCTTCAGCTCACTCACTTTTTCAATGCATATTTTGCAAAGAGGTTCTTCTTGGTCATTGCCGAGGACTCACTGCTGTCGGTACTCCTGTGCACTGTAGCTGGAGGCTGGTCTCTGACCTAGTGGTGCTCCACTCTGTGCATTTATCTCAGAAGATATACAGCTTTGCATCTTCCTTATTTTTCTCTGTGCTATTTTTTTTCCTTTTGTTTCTTTTTCCTTCAGAAATCTGAGTTCTCTTAGGTGCTGTTAGAAGCTTGTAATGTTACATGTAATGTTACATGTCTGGGGGACGAGCCCATGAGGCTCTTGGCCATTTCCAACAAGAATTATATCTTAAGGGAGTAGAACTGAAAATAGAAAAGAAAATTGAGGAAAAATTTACTCAGTTTCTTTTTAGTTTTATCATGATTGAGAAGTAATGTAATATTTTACATAGCACATTAGACTTTTTTTCGCAATACAAAGATTTTAATTTTAAAAAATTTCTTCTTTGGGAGTACTATACTTCGTTTATTAGGGCTGTGTCCAGGCAGGCCGCAGCTACCTGAGCTGGATCCCAGGCCCTGAGAAGATGGTGGATGAAGGAAGGACAAGCAGAAGGCTCTGCTCCCAGGGCGCTACCCCCAAAGTTTTTCAAATGGCTATATTCTTTTTTTTCCAAATGGCTATATTCTAGAGAACTCTGGAAAAATTGAAGTTTATCTTAGGCAAGGACTACAACTGAATTAACAAAATAGGTCCTAGGACTTTTTCCTTCTGTATAATAGAATAGATCCTAGGACCTCCTCTTCCTTCTCTGTAATAGGGTAGATTTATCTGCTTCAGTTCCTCCTCTTGAAAGTGGATGTAAAAATACAAGCGCCCCCCCCCAAAATAAGTCCAAGATATCATAAACTCTCAAATAACTTCAGTGGAAATACAATGGGTTCATTTTCCTAGTAGGTCTGTTAGATTAAATGCCATTTACCACCTATAAATAGATCACAGTTTCACTACTCAATGGTGAAAGGACTGAAGATTCTGAGGATTATCTTACAAATAGCAATTCTCCTAGAACTGGTTTAGTTATTTTAATATTTTGATAAATAATAGAATAGGTATTTATTCAGAATTACACATATATGTCTTTGTGTTCAAAGTGCTTTAAAACATCTTTCTCTGACAGAAAAATAATTCTAGATTCTTAATGATGAATTGATTTGTATTGCTGTTTATTTTTATAAAGGCCTAGTTTTAATGAATGAAATGTTATTATTTCATCATGAATGTATATATTGAATAAGTGAATTACCTCAGTATATAATCTATGCATTTGTGCATTTTTGTTTTTTGGTCTTTTTGAGACAGGGTCTACCTGTAGCCCCAGCAGGTCTGAAACTCACTATAAAGACCAAGGATGGCCTTGAACTCACAGAGATCCACCTGCCTCTGCCTCCTGGGTGCTGGGATAAAGGTGTACCTCACCACATGTGCTCATTTGTGTATATTTTTACATATAATTTTGTTAGACTAGCATGTTGATTTAAGTATTTAATCTGCTTTTATTAGCACTTTGTTATTTTATTGCCATGACGGCTTTAATTTTTAAGAATTTTTTTTCCCTAATTACTTTCCAGGGAACCCAGATTGAATTGTCTATTGGAATTATTTTGGGAATTTCAACAATGGCAGGTATTTGATAATAGCAAATGATAAAATTCCATTGTCTGCATATTGTTTAAATTTGGGTTTAGAAGAGAATAATTTATTAGAAATGAATGTACTCACTGAGATGTGTATTAGTTTATCTCTTTATTTTATTTTTTTAATTTTTATTTATTTATTTTTTGGTCTTTTTGAGACAGGGTCTCCCTGTAGCTCTGGCTGTCCTGGAACTCACTCTGTAGACCAGGCTGGCCTCGAACTCACAGAGATCCGCGTGCCTCTGCCTCCCAAGTGCTAGGATTAAAGGCATGCGCCACCACGCCCGGCATTTATTTATTTCTGTATGTGTAGCAATGTACTGTCTGCATGCAAGTCTGTGCACCCGTGTCGTGCAATGCCGCAGAGGTCAGAAGAGGGTGTCGGATTCCCCCTGGAACTGGAGTTCTCCTGGAATTGGAGTTTCAGACGGTTCTCGGCCGCCATGTGGGTGCTGGGGATCAAACCCGGGTCCTCTGTAAGAGCAGTCGGCGCTCTTAACCGCTAGGCCATCTCTCCAGCCCCTAGTTTATCTCTTTAACTCTAATCTTCTTATTCTTAATTTTTTGTGTATAGCACATTTTTCCAAAGAAATTATAGATACTTGTTAGTTAAAGGTAACAATAAGGAGTTAAATGTCTATGTTGTTCAGTTTTTCTTTTAATTCGTTGTTGCTTCCAAGCCTTTTTTTTTTTTTTTCTCAAACCTTTTTTATCTGTTGTCTCTGTTAAAATTTATATTTTTCTAGTTGGGAAGAAATGTTTTGAATGAAGTATCCATCTTCCTTGACCCGTTTGAATTTAGAGTTGTTTATATGGCTTTATTATTTAACTTCCAAATATCCAAATTCTGTGAAATAAATGTTACATGAAAGACAAAACTATAAAATTTTAGTATTGAAACCAAAATGGAAATTTGGTGCTCTAATAGGAAAAAAAACCTGTTAATGGAGGTATAATATTATAATTTCAGAATTGTGCTTGCTTTGAACTCTTGAGCTTCCACTGTCTAGTGAGTTGCTTTGGACATAGTTGTTGTAGCTAGAGAGATGTAGCTCTTCAGACCAGTACTCTGTGGGCTACATAGTGGTGTATTGCTGTGATTTTTCTTAATTTTTATATAATAATTCTTTGTGTGTTTTTTAAATTTCTAGCTGCTGCTTTGGGAAATCTTGTTTCAGATTTAGCTGGACTTGGGTAAGTCATGAATTCACCTCAGACTTGTGTGCTCTTTCCTATATTCTCCTTTAATTAGGAAGGCTGAAAAAAGAACACTTATTTCCTTTGTGTCCTAGAACTAAAATTTAGCTTAATATTCCTAAGTCAGTAGTATTTAATACTTGGTGTACATCAACGGCAGGTGTTGGGGCAGTGTCTCAAGCATACAGAATTAGTTTCTTGA
Source organism: Rhizomys pruinosus (assembly GCA_009823505.1). Lineage (NCBI taxonomy): Eukaryota > Metazoa > Chordata > Mammalia > Rodentia > Spalacidae > Rhizomys > Rhizomys pruinosus. The sequence continues at coordinate 3,511,495 of VZQC01014560.1, forward strand.
AATGGAACCTTGGAATTATGATACATGCAAAAATTTAACCTAAAACTACCATAATATAAACAAAATGGAAATCCTGTTTACTGAAGATGTATTTTTTGGACATCTCTAAGGGGAGGATGGGATTAAAAGCAAACCTCTGAAAAAAGCCCTAAAATAAACAAACAACCTCTGGCATTTAGGACCTTATACAGACTAAGGCTGTGCCTACCCCTGAGCCACACCTGTGGCTCCCAAAGCACGTGTTTGGGCATTTTTCTTTCTTTTATATAGCAGAGATGATGAAACACATTGAAGATCCTGATTCTTAGAAAAGCAGGCTTCTAGCTTTCTTCCAGCTGGTTGGTCTAGGCTGCTTCCTGAGTTTGGGGAAAGCCAAGAAATTAACATTAACTATTGTGATAAACATCTTTCTCTTGTTAAACATCTTTCTCTTGTTCTGTCATTGACTTTGTATTCCTTTCTTGGAATTCAAGTGGTATGTTTTGAGATTTGGATTTGGGTTTAGTCAAAGTCTGCTTAGCCCCATAATCTAGGCAAAAGCAGTTTTATAGGGGATCTGACTCCCAGTATTGGGTATTTGCATTCGAGTTTGGGGCCTAAGCTCCTATTGAAAAGGTTGGTTTTTGTTTTGTTTTGTTTTGTTTTGTTGCTTTGCTTTGCTTTGCTTTGCTTTAGGACCATGATTGGATTTTTTTTTTTTTAAGTCTTTTAGAGACAGGGTCTCCCTGTAGCCCCAGCTGTCCTGGAATTTGCTATGTAGACCAGGCTGGCCTTGAACTCACAAAGATCCACCTGCCTCTGCCTCCAAGTGCTAGGGTTAAAGGCGTGTGCCACCATATCCAGCTTCCGTGTTTGGAATTTTATAAAATCTTATGATATTCCCTCTTCAGCATTCTGTTTCCCAATTTCAGACTTTAAGATTAATATTGATAATTCTATTATTTCTGTATAGTTTTCTGATATTTAATAGAACCAAATGATATAATAGACTTTAAAGACATTCAGTTTTAGATTACATCACAAATGATTTTACAAAGAATCCTTGAATCTTTTTTTTCCCCCCTCTATGTAGCCCAGGCTGGCCTTGAACTAGAGATCCTCCTGCCTCTGCCTCTTCAGCACATCCTACCGGTGTGCGCCACCAACACCAGTGAGTCCTTGAATATTTAAGAACTGTCTTTCCTCTGTTCTGTTTTTGCTATCACTAACAAATACTATGGTTTATAGTTTCTTAGAGCCACACTTTCAAAAAACAACATCTGAAACAGAATCCATCTTATAATTGTTGGTGGTGGCACACACCTTTAATCCCAGCACTTGGGAGGCAGATGTAGGCGGATCTCTGTGAGTTCAAGGTCAGCCTGGTCTGCAGAGTGAGCTCCAGGACAGCTGGTACTAAAAGGGAGACTCTGTCTCAAAAATAAAAAAAGAAAAAAAGTTTAATTGGCAAGGTTTTTTTTTTTTACTTACAGTTCTTAGAGTAAGATTATGCCCAGTAAGTGGCAGTTACTTAGTTTTGATAAAATACTTAAAGTTAGCCTGAAAATTTTAGGCTATCTTTCTTAGTATACCAGCCTGATGAATTTTCAAAATTATTAGTTTCTGATAATAGTTATTAATTTATATTATATGTTAAAATACTTTGCGTTTGGAGTAATTGAAAAATTTAAATTATTTGTAAATACACACATATAACCTTGATTGGTCTTTTTTTTATGTGTTTGAGTGTATTGCTTGCTTGTAGGTATGTGTACCATGTCATGCAGTGCCAATGGAGGTCAGAAGAGGGTGTCAGATCCCTTGGAACTGGAGTTAAGGATGGTTGTTTGGTGGGTGCTTGGAATCAAACCTGGGTCCTCTGCAGGAGCAGTCAGTGTTCTTAATTGCTGAGCCATCTCTCCAGCCCTTCTTGATTGGTCTTTTTAAGATAATAAGGAATAATTACTCCAAGTAAATTTACCTGTATATTAAACATGAGAATGAAAATATTTTGAACCGGATATATTTATATATAATAAAAGTTGTAAAAGTATTTATGCTATTTCTAGAGTTGTAAAGAACAGGTATAAAAATGGTCTTGCAGCCAGGCTTGGTGGCGCATGCCTTTAATCCCAGCACTCAGGAGGTAGAGATAGGTGGATTTCTGTGAGTTCAAGGCCAGCCTGGTCTATGTAGTGAGTTTCAGGCCAGCTGGGGCTAAAGGGAGACCCTGCCTCAAAAATAAAATAAAATAAAGTAAAATGCTTTTGCTTGTCTTTGTAGTATTTTTTTTTTCCTATATGAAGACATTTGCACATCTCTTTAAAACCCATTTTCCTTGTTCTCTTATTTTCTTAAAGACTTGCAGGTTATGTTGAAGCATTGGCTTCCAGGTTAGGCTTGTCAATTCCTGATCTTACACCAAAGCAAGTTGACATGTGGCAAACACGTGTTAGTACACATTTGGTAAGTATGTTTTATGCCTTTAGTTTGTTGGTCAGCATGATAACTGAGACCACAGTTGATTTGAGTCAGTTGTTAAGAAACATTACCCAGGCCTTGGAAGTTCTCAGAAAAATAAATTATTGGCTCCTTATCTTTTGTAAATATAATTGATGTTTTAAAAATCTTTATACAACTTGGTTACTATCAAGGAGTATCTGTTATTTGCTAGAGACTAAAAGGTATAAAATGAATAGTAAACTAGATTAGGGACTTTGGGTGGAGAATCAGGCATGTAAACAAATTATTAATATTTAAGATGATGTAAGTAGTCATAAATAGCAGTTATCACAACATAAAGCAATAGCAACAGTAAGGGAATGAACACTTTGTGAGGAGAAACTGCTTTTAGTGAGTGGAGGAATTTCTTGGTAATGATCTGATCTTAAATGATTTTTGTTTGTTTGTTTGAGACAGGGTCTTCCTGTAACCTCAGCTGACCTGGAACTCACTACGTAGACCAGGGTAGCATAGAGCTCACCTGCCTCTGCCTCCTGAGTGCTGGGATTAAAAGTGTGGCCCGGCATGGATCTTAAATGATGTTTAAAAATTACTATTTGTGTGTGTATGCATATATGTGTGTATGTTCGTGTGGATATACATGCGTGCAGATGTACATGCATATACATGTGTGTGGAAGCCAGAAGTCAGCCATTGGTGGTGCTCCTCAGAAACTTCCTTCCTTGTTTTTCGAGCAGGGTCTGTCATTGGCCTGGAGCTCACTGAGAGCACCTGCCACCATGCCCAGCTTTTTTTTATGTGGGCTCTTAGAATCAAACCCAGGTCCTCATTCTTCTGTGGGAAGTACTTTACTAATGAGGTGTTTTGCCAGCCAGGTTTTTTTGAGTTATTGATGAGGGATTTACTAGAAGACCAAGAGAGTTGCCAAGTATATTGACTAACATAGAAGGGCATGATAAAAAAAAAAAGGATACATTCAGAGAAACACAAATTCAGTCATTTCAATAGTCTGTTATGTAGTCGGTGTGGGTAGATGTAGTAATAACACAACATGGGCAGGGGAGCATGGGTCAGGGAGGAATGGCTTGCTGTATGTTAGCTGAAGACCTTTAACCACATCCGTAGACCAGCAAAGGCTAAATGGGGAAACTGCATGGATCATGAGTCTGGTAATTAAGTAAATAAAATGAGAAGGCCAGGCGTGGTGGCGCATGCCTTTAATCCTAGCACTTGGGAGGCAGAGGCAGGTGGATCTTTGTGAGTTCAAGGCCAGCCTGGTCTACAGAGTGAGTTCCAGGATAGCTAGGGCTACAGGGAGACCCTGTCTCGAAAAGGACCAAAAAAAGAATAAAAATAAATAAAAACGAGAACGTGTTTGTAAGGAATGTAGTGAGCTTGGCTTTGGACATGTTGAATTTGAGATGTTATACCTGGTAGACATCTGAGATAAAAGTCAAGAATCAGAAAAATCTGAATTAGAAATGATCATTATTATGTGTTCACTCAACAACAGTTTACTGTTTGCCTCTTTTATACCAGGTACAGATGTAGACCCCCCCCCCTGTCTTTTTGAGACAGAGTCTCCCTGTAGCCCCAGCTGTCCTGGAACTCGCTCTGTAGACCAGGCTGGCCTTGAACTCACAGAGATCCGCCTGCCTCTGCCTCCCAAGTGCTAGGATTAAAGGCCTGCGCCACCAGGCTAGGCTAGATGTAGACGTTTTGAACATAGTTAACAAACAAGGTCTTTTTTTTGGTGGATCTTGTTTCCACAGACAATAAAAAGTACTGGAAAAGGGAAAAAAGATAAAAGGAAAAACCCAGTGCATTAGAGGTCCAGGAACGTGAGAACAACAAAGAAAGCACAGCAGGGTGAAAGGGGGTGGGAGCGCCAAGACAGGCAAACTGCAGTGTTCAAGCAGAATCAGATGGCGGAGTCAGCCTGCAGGCATGGTGAGATGCTGTGGGTGGGTGGTGCTGAAAGCATGGGCCAGGATCTGCAGGACCAACTTTTGGTGGGAGGTGGTTAACAGTGTACTTACTGTTGGACTTCGTTTCATACTTATCTGTTCTGTTTCAGAATTTACCAGAAAGTTACAATATTTACAAAATATTTACAAAATTTACAATAGCATGTATCTGTTACCACTCCTTTTGTGTGAGTCAGGTGACAGGCACAGCTTAGCTGGGTCCTCTCGCAGGTTGTAGTCAGTGTGGAGCCAGGATGTGGTTCTGATCTGAAGGTTCACCTGGTGATGGGTCCAAGTTCTTGCTGTTTGATCCTTATCACCTTTGCTGTTAGTCAGAAGATGGGAGGAGATTATGTAAAACTTAAATGCTAGGAGGAAGGGAACATGGAACCATCTCGAAGCCTGTCAGCTACAGGTTGATAGTCAAATTCTGGAAGAAGCATGAGCAGTTTATGTTTACGTTTGTGTTTCTACACTACTTTCACGTTTGATTATTCTTTGTGGACAGGGAATGTGCTACACAATAGAAGATCCTAGAGGACACCCAAAGGAAAGCGAGCAGTAAAAGTTTTAAGGGAGCACCCTGCTATCTTAGGTCTCATACTTCCTGGGCCATAGGGATCCTATCCCACTGGCTCTGTCTTGGCAGAGGCTCCCATTTACTCTACTTATAGTTAAGACCTCCCCCCCAACTGTCCCTATCTCCGCCTTTGGCCTAAGCCCCCTCCTGCTTGCCCTGCCTGAGACCTCCAACTAGCTTGACCAAGTAGATCTCTCTCCACTCATCAAAGAAGCTTCTTTTTGCAACAGATGGAGATTTATTACAGAGTTCTACAACTGGCCAAACAGACTAAGGGAGATGCCCACCCCTAAGTGACACATCGACAATGCAGTCTCTACACCTAAGGCTCAGGGAACGTAGTAGAACTGGGAGCAGAGAGAATCTTAATGCATCTTTGAACTCTTCACCAGCAAAGCTTCCTCATACAACAGATGGTGATTAACACAGGAAGCCACAATTGGCCAAAATGTAGAGAGAATAAGAGACTGCAAAGTATGTGTGCTTGGATAGGACTCCTATATTAGCCTCTGACCTCTAGGGCCCAGTGATCATTGCAAAAGAGGGGGTAGAAAGACTGTAAGAGCCAGGGTGAGGGATCACCACAAGGAAAAGTGGTTTTCCAGGGGGCTGGGAACTTGCTCATATGAACTAATAGCAGTGGTTTCAGCATGCACAAGACCCATGCAAACTCAAACCAGAAAAGAACTCAACATAGAATTCAGAAAATGGGTAAGAACCCCTACCTTAGCTGAGGAACTATTGGCAACCGATCACTGCTGGTGAGGAAGAGTTGGTCTAATTTAAGGGAGTGACTGACACTAGGTAGGCTGAACAGGCTACAGTGGATGTACTTACACTGAGAGACATTTGGGGATACAAACTTGACTCAGGCCTTAGCATATATAATGCATGAAATCTGTTGGGGGGCTTTGGGGGATACAGATGGGGAGGGAGTCTGAGTATGATTAAGATGTATAAAATGCACAAAAATTCAATAATTTTTTTTTTTTTTGGTCTTTTCGAGACAGGGTCTCCCTGTAGTTCTAGCTGTCCTGGAACTCACTCTGTAAACCAGGCTGGACTTGAACTCACAAAGATCCACCTGCCTCTGCCTCCCAAGTGCTAGGATTAAAGGCGTGTTGCCACCACGCCCAGTTTTTTGGTCTTTTTAAATTTTTTTTTCAATAAAATTTTTAAAAGTTTTAAAAATCAGTGATGATCAGTTTCTCTTGCTGTAGAGATTAAGGTTTCTAAGACTGACAGCTGCTTTCTGGATCTACAAGTTCTGCATCCATGGATTCAGCCAACTATGGATCAGAATAATTTTGGAAAAATTGTGTTGAACATGCACAGACCTTCTTCTTGCCATTCTTCCCTAGGTAGTTTAACACCTATTGACATAACATTTACATCATATCAGAAACAAATAGTTTAGTTTAGAGATGATTAAAGTATCCAGCAGGACTTGGAAGCTAAATGCAAACACTACACCACTAAAAGACTTGAGTACCCAAAGATTTTGTTATCCTCAGGGCCTCTTGGAACCTGTCCCCACTGCTACTGTAGTTGTTCATTAGTGGTCATTTCTCAGTATGTCCATGGACTGATGAGAGAACAGAGAGCCAACGGTAATGGGTCAAAATGTTGATGGGGCAAGGTAGGAAATAATATATAAAATCAGACTGAATTTGTGTTAGTGCTGGAAATAAAATTGTTTGGAAATAAACAATTTATACTTGAAAAATGGCCATGTAGGATGTAGGAATGTGTACATAGATAAGATTGAATTAAATTTCTCACTTATTACTTTAAATGTCAAATCCAACATTTAAAATAAGGATAAATATTTCTAAACAGCGCATTTTGAATTTTATAATAACTTATTTTATTTATCATTAATCCCAAATAATAATTTTTTTTTCTTTCAAAAATTGCTTATCAATTTTACAACTTTTGTTGCTTTTAGGCTGCCGATGGTAGTAGTTTTAAAATTTATTTTTATTTTATGTATGACTCTATTGTCTGCATGTGTGTTAGTGCAACTGTGTTGTGCAGTGCCCACCAGCCTCCCAAATACAATAGTGACTCACTACTTGTATTTTATGGTACAAATTATAGCATTTTTTTGATGCGAAAAATAATCCATATGGTCCCCCTTTAAAAATAACTACTGGGGGGCTGGAGGGATGGCCTAGCGGTTAAGAGCGCCGACCGCTCTTGCAGAGGACCCGGGTTCGATCCCCAGCACCCACATGGCGGCTGAGAACCGTCTGCGACTCCGGTTCCAGGAGAACTCCAGTTCCAGGGGAATCCGAGACCCTCTTCTGACCTCCGCGGCATCGCACGACACGGGTGCGCAGACCTGCATGCAGACAATACATTCATACATATAAAAAAAATAAAAAAATAAAAAAAAAATAACTACTGGGCTGAAGAGATGGCCTAGAGGTTAAGAGTGCTGACTGCTCTTGCAGAGGACCCGGGTTCGATCCCCAGCACCCACATGGTGGCTGACAATCATCCTGTAACATCAATTCCAAGGAATCTGATCCCCTCTTCTGTCCTCCATGGGTGCTGCGTGACATGGGTGCATTTAAACACATGCAGGCAATACACTCATACACATAAAAAAAATTAAAAAGAAAACGTGAAAGTATTAAACTTGATAGTTATCATAGGAATGCAAAATTTAAAAATCATTTATTAAAAATTTTAAAAAACTTCACAGTATAGGTGAGGTTGCAGAAACATTGGTGTAAATATATACGGGTATCAAAATAGGTATGTATGTGCCAGGTGTGGTGGAGCACGTCTTTAATCCCAGCACTCAGGAGGAATAGGCAGGTGGATCTTTGTGAGTTCAAGGCCAGCTTGGTCTACAGAATGAGTTCCAGGACAGCTGGGGCTACAGGGAGACCCTGTCTCAAAAAGACACACACACCAAAGGTATATATGCATGTATCATCTGGTGTGAACAGTGTGACAGCAGCCTCTGAAGATGCACAAGTACTACTATTTAATTCTTAAATCATTAGGAAAAACTATGCATAGAAATTTTACAGCTGTGAAAAGGTAGCAGTGGGATTTCTTTATGGTAAGGAAGGCTTTAAGGAGATTGTAGATCCATCAGTTCAGTGGAACTTAAAATGTACATAGCCGTTTGGAAACTAATTCATTACAATGTGTTCTACAGAGTAGAGTAAGACAGAAAACAAAACTGTTATGGTTATATCTACCTATAATTACATATACATGGGAATAAATTTGGGGGGGAATAAATATTGAAAAGGACTATATACAAGGGATTTCAAATCCAAATTAATACCGAGAATAGTTGGTAAACTTTTCTTGTGTTCTAGTCTTCTGACATTAAAATGTATGTATGATTTTCTAGTTTATTTGTGTGTGTATATATGAGTGTTTTGCCTTCATGTATATTAAATGCAATGCACCTATGTTGTGCAGTGCCTGCAGAGGTCAGAAGATGGTGTTGGGATCCTTTTTTGGTTCATGATCCTTTTTTGGTTCATAAGTGTGATGATTGGGTGCTCATGCTTTTGCATGACATGTACCACCTTCAAACCTTGTTTGTTGGCACATTCCCCTTCTGACAATAAAAAAAAAAAAAAAAAAAAAAGATGGTGTTGGATTCCCTTAGAATGGTTGTTAGCCACCATTTGGGTGCTGGGAACCGAACCCAGGTCTACTCCCAAGAGCAGCCAGTGCTTTTGAACCACTGAGCCATCTCTCCAGCTCCAAAACACATAGCAATTAAAAACAAAGTTTTTTATTTGAATATTTTTTTGATGTTACTTTTTATGGCAATTAATTTTTTTCCTCATTCCTTTGAACTTTTAAATTGACATGTTCTTGCATGTTTGGTAGCTCATTTGTCCATTTAGGTTACTATGCTCAGCAGTAATACAGTCATAGTTGAATTTTATAGTATGTGGAAGCTCTCTATAGTCATAGGTATTTAAGCAAAAATACCTGTTTTAAGGATATTGTAACTTTTAAAAAATATTCTTTTTTGCTTCCTTAGGGCAAAGCCGTTGGGGTAACTATTGGCTGCATTCTAGGAATGTTTCCTTTGATTTTCTTTGGAGGAGGTGAAGAAGATGAAAAACTGGAAAAGACAAAGTAATCCTCTTAGAATACCTATAAAAAAGATGTAAACTAATGTACCTCAGTTATTAAATATACTGTCACAACATTTAGGAATAAAGACAGTAACGGTGTATAGATATGGGATCAAATAATTCAGCATGTATTATGGAAAACACTAACTTATTGTGGCTTGGTCTTCTTAGGACATGTTTTTAAAAACTAGTATCATTTTATGTAAATTGTTGAGATGCTTTTCAATAGCAGTTAACATGTTTTCTTTTTCTTTATGTATCAACATATTTAACTTTCAGTCATTGATGTACTGTACTGACTTGGGGTTTGCTTATTTGTTACCTAACATGTGTGCATGCATGGAAATAATCGACTTTTTGTTTTTGTTTTGTTTCCTGATGGTTGTAATTCAACCCTAGAATTTTTCCAAATTATTTAAGATTTTAATATCAGTTACATTTTGTTTTTCACTCCCTTCTGGCAATATCAGTCTTGTATTGTTTCATGGTGAAAATTTGGAATCATACAACTTCAGTCATTTTCTTAACTTTCACATGTAATGTGAAATGAGTACAGATTTTATGTATTTTAAGTATATCTTACTCATTTTAATTTTTGAACCATGCTGTCTTAAGAGCCAGAGGTTAATCCAAAAGAGCAATTATCTGGTCTCCCTCTTACATAAAACCATATACACTAACAAGTGTACTTATTTCTGGTTGACTTTTCACCTTTATTTTCCCAATTTTGAAAAATTACATGGAGAGTTTTGGTGTCTGAGGGAATGAAAATAATTAGAATTTTTAAAAATAGAGGTTAAAGGATTACAGTGAATCAAGGATTTTTGAGTTAACATTTGGAAATTAGGTAGAACATTCATTTTAGGTAAATAGAAAATGAAAACTATCAGAAGGTTCATGGTGTAAGTGGTGAGGTGCAGTGCTGTTGGAAGGCTGACGAGGCAGCAGTTATGCTGTGGCAATAGCAGTCTCTCCTTTGAAGCTTTATTTTTCTCATCCTAATGAACTGAGTCTAAGTGTTCCAGGGTCACAATCCTTGTCTCATTATATCTTGTTTGGTGATTTTTTTTTTCCTGGATAATTTTCTTTTGAAGTAAAAACCTGTATTTTATATTTTGCTTTTTGCTATATAGTCTAGTCAAAAATAACATGAGGAGAAATCCTTTCTCCCATTCTTGACTTTTACTGTTTTTGTGGTGATTAAAGCACATCCTTGGTTAATGTTGCCTATTTATTTCTAGTCTTGTATATTTTACCTGAGTATAATCATGTAAAAATCATAAATTTTAAGTTTTTTTCACATGTAGTCTGTTATACATGCTAAAAAATTCCTTTAACTTGTAGGGCTGGGCATGGTGCATGCCTTTAATCCTAGCACTTGGGAGGCAGAGGCAGGTGGATCTCTGTGAGTTCAAGGCCAGCCTGGTCTACAGAGTGAGTTCCAGGACAGCTGGGACTACAAGGAGACCCTGTCTCAAAAAGACTTGTAATAGAGTAAATGTATCGTGGAAGAGAGAAACTGTATTTTTAGAAATTTTATTTTGAAGTTTTATTTGCACATAATTATTTTGAACTCCTATTTTTGAAGACTTTTCCACAAGACAATTTGTCATGAACTCTTACTGATTTCAGAGTGATTTAGTGCCATTCATTTATCATGAATTTTGAGGAAAAACCTTACAGTATAAAGCTCAATACAGAAATCCTTTTATACATATTTATTCAAATTGGAATTGCATAACTTGAACAGATTTGGATTTTGTATCTTCCACATATCAGACACGAAAAAGAAAATTTCAGGTTGACAGCGTTAGAATGCTTATTTACCTTCCTTTTGTAAATGTATGAGTGTTTCTGTCCCCAACTTGTATATTGATGGCTGTCCTGGGTTTTTTGTTTTTTTTTTTTTGTTTTTAAATACTGTATTGTGGTGCTTAACTTTTCTTCTTATTAAATCCCATTTCCAGAAACTTGTCTTGCAAGTTTAGAAAGGACTTTTGATTATTGGTGTACTTTTTCTTCTCTTGAAAATAGCCTGGACCTTTTATTAGCAGAATATCTGTTAATAGAATTTTACAGTTGCATTGAAAATCTTGTTGAGTTATCACAACATGGAATATATAATGTTCACATTGAAAGACATTCTAATTTTCAGTCACAAATTTGAATCATATTTAATCAATAAAAAATTTGAATCTCTTAAATATTTAATTTTCCAAAACAAAACATGAAGCTCCTCTGTCCTTAGCCAGGGGCCGGTCACTTCTTTTAAGCTCTCGTCCTGATCTAACCTGGTGCTTTGCACACTGTGGTGTCTGAGGATGGTTCCCTTTAAAGTAATGACTCCATGTGATCCTTGTTCCTGTCACCACAGAGACTCCTATGTCCGATTGACACTGGACCTCCTTGTTTCTCAGTAGCTATTCTACCAGGAGCACTAGCTACGGGGAAACCACCATGAGCTGCTTTAGGAAATGTCTGTTCAAAATTCATATTCATGTATTATGATTTATTGACTTGCTGATGCATGTAAACCAGGTGCATTTTGTTGCCAACAGTATGTTAAATAGTGACCAATGTTTTTACAAAGGAATTGAAAAAATAACTTTTGAGAACTTTGGAATGTGGTTTTGATTTTAAGGTTTGATTTTCTTACTAATCTCAGGGGGCTGGGGTAATCTGTCACTGAAGGAAACAGGGTTAATGAATGTAGATTTGTTATAAGGTGGTAGTGATGTCACTGAGACAGCATTTAGAACTTTCCTTGTCCCCCTTGAAATCCACGCTTGACATTGTTGTGAGAGGAGAGTGATCCCATAAAGAGCTGTGAGAAGTGGATAGGTGTGACAGAGTTGGGCATTTACAGCAGTACTGGCCACACGGTTTATATAACAATGCCTCCTTTACTTTATTCTTTTTCTCTAGAAGGTGCATTTTGAAGGCAATAGAAGTTTGTATTTTACACTCAAAGATTGTGAAGTAAATGTACCTAATTTTAGAATTAGTTTTACGCATCTTATTTTACTGTATAGCGCAGTACTTTGGGATTATATAGTTTTTATTTTCCTTTTTTTTTTTTTTTTTTTTTTGTGCTCTGCCTCTTTTTTTTATAATTAAAAAAAATTTATCTTATTTTATTTATGTGTATGAATATACTGCTTGCATGTAGGTCTGTGCACCCGTGTCGTGCAATGCTACGGAGGTCAGAAGAGGGTGTCGGATTCCCCTGGAACTGGAGTTCTCCTAGAATTGGAGTTTCAGACGGCTCTCGGCCACCATGTGGGTGCTGGGGATCGAACCCAGGTCCTCTGCAAGAGCGGTCGGCGCTCTTAACCGCTAGGCCATCTCTCCAGCCTCAGGTGCTCTGCCTCTTAAGTACTGGGATTTACATGTATGCTCCACCACACTTGGCGTAATATCTCTGTCTTCATGCAGCTTACTCTGCAGGGACCAAAGGTGGGGGAAGAGAGCACACAAGTACATACTTTAATTATTTGGTGGTAGATAAATGAAACAAGATAATGGATGGGATTAGAAAGTGCCAGTGGTCAGAAATGGGGTGATCAGAGAAAACTCGAGGAACTGGGAGCAGGAACAGTGTGAGCGCCTGTGAGAATTACGCTAACCTCCAGGAAACTGATGTCAAGCTGATCTCAGACATAACAAAATGTTATTTTGCTTTGGAATACACTGTAAATCTTTCCCTCTGTGTTTCATATTGCTGATATCAATTAATCCTATGGATTAATACTTAAGATGAGTTACCCAGATTATTGGCTGATAGCCGTAGAAGAAAATTACCCAGAGTCATGGAGGAGTGATTTTGGAATTCAAAAACTTAGAGGAGAATCCTGCAAACAAGTCAGGATTTGTGATGAGTTTACAGTGAATCTTTGCTAACAAGTCACTTCTTTTCACCAAAGCAACATACGCTGCTGGTGTATATGAATTAGAACTAATGCTGGAAGTAGTTGGTCCCCCCCCCAACTTTTAGAAATGGGGTTGTCATCAAAAGAGGCATATATGCTATTTCAGCTCAAGGTGTCAGGTTTTTGAGTGTCTCTTGATCTTTACAGTCTTAATATGCAAGCTATACATTGGTACAGTGTTCAGTGTTTACACGATGCTTAGGTAGATGCTACCAAAAAATGGGGTTTAAGACAAACTTATATATAAAAAAAAAACCTTGAAGTACTTGAATTAGAAACATTTCCTTCTTGCACATGCCTCCCCCTGCCCAGCCGCACTATTTACAGTGTTGATTCTACTGGATCTTATTCCTTTATATCTGCTGTACTGTTCTCTTCCTTTTCCTCAGCCTTGGGCTAATGGAAATAGTTTTTTTTTTTTTTTTTTTTTTTTTTTTTTAGAGACAGGGTCTCCCTGTAGCCCCAGCTGTCCTGGAACTCACTGTGTAGACCAGGCTGGCCTTGAACTCACAAAGATCCGCCTGCCTCTGCCATAGTTTTTAAGACTACATTAATGTGCCGGGTGTGGTGGCACATGCCTTTAATCCCAGTACTTGGGAGGCAGAGGCAGGTGAATCTCTGAGTTCAAGGCCAGCCTGGTCTACATAGTGAGTTCCAGGACAGCTGGAGCTACAGGGAGACCCTGTCTCAAAAGACCAAAAAAAAAAAAAAAATTTAATGTGTTCCACGGTGTCCTAGTTTGCCTTCAGTTGCTGTGACACTGACCAAAACCAACTTCAACTTGGGGAGGATAGGGTTTATTTGGCTTACATCTTCCAGGGCACAGTTCATCATTGAGGGAGTCCAAGGTAGGAACTCAGGTAAGGAACCTGGAGGCAGGAGTGAAGCACAGGCCATGGAGGAGCGCTTCTTACTGGCTTGCTCCCTTGGTCCATGCTCCAACTGCTTGCTTATATAACACACAACCACCTGCCCAGGGGTGAAACTGCCCATTGTGGGCTGGGCCCCTCCCACATCACTCAACTATCAAGAAAATGCCCTACAGACATGGCCACTGGTCAGTGGAGGCAATTCACTGGAGGCAATTCTCCAGTTGAAGCTCCCTCAACCCAGGTGTGTCAAGTTGACACTAAAGCTCTCCAGCACATGTGGTGTCACTTTAAAAAATACGTGGAGTAAGCATTTTCTTCCCTACCCCTACTTGGGAGGAAAACAAAAGTTAATGCAGTTTATTTTACTAGCATTTTGACTGTTCTTCCACACTGACTCAGATAAAGAGCCCACATTTCATAGAGAAAGATTAGCTGTATTTTAAATGTCAGAATGTCTTTCTGCTGTGTCCAGTGCACAGGGCCTGGCACATAATAGATGATCAGTGATTATTTGATGAGTCAACGTAGTCACCACGTCACTCAGATTCTCTTTGGTACTGGAGTGCTGACTTGCTCTTCAGTCCATTGTTTATCAGTTTTAACAAATTTCTCTTCCTGCGTCATACTCTGTCACTCCGACCTTGTTGCTTTTTGCTCCTAGTGGGTTGGTTATTCCGTAGGCAGTTCCCTGGGTCATTGTTTTATTATTACAGGTATCTAAATGCTGAATGAGAAATGCAGTATGTACATCCATTCTTTCTTTAAAAATTGGTTTCAAGGAAGCATATAATTCCTTAGTTCATTCTCAGTAAACATGTGTTGGAACAATGGTTACTAGTTCACTTGCCTTTAATCCATTCTAATTTTTTTCTCTTTAGAGTTTATACCAGGTATATTGATTTACCATTTTGAAACTCTCTGCCTACCCCCTTTTCTTAACATGGTGTTATTTCTCCACTTCTGGGCTTAATGGAATGCACGTTCTCGTAAGAGAACAGCTTCCTGATTGTGTCTTAAATTCAATACTATAAATCAAAGATTTTAAGCCTTTTGGCTTCAAGACATCTTTAAAAAAAAAAAAAGATTAAGTTTCTCCAAACAACTCTCTTGTGTATGAAGCTTATATAGATTTTTTTAAATACTTTTATTGATGAGTTGTATATTTCATTCATTATCTTTCAGTCCAATTTAGACACATTCCCCTCTCTCTGCCCCCATACTGCAGCTAATAGAAGACATGTAATTACTGAGTTCATAAACTCTTGTTACTCAGGGAATAATACTTGTTGGCATTTCTTCGGTTTCTATTATGGACTGGCCCTGGGCATCTTATTATATGTGTGTGTTTTTTTAATACTTTCATTGATGGGGCTGGAGAGATGGCCTAGCAGTTAAGAGCACCGACCGCTCTTACAGAGGACCCGGGTTCAATCCCCAGCACCCACATGGTGGCCGAGAACCGTCTGAAACTCCAATTCCAGGAGAACTCCAGTTCCAGGGGAATCTGACACCCTCTTCTGACCTCCGAGACATTGCACGACACATTGCATGCAGACAGTACATTCATACACATACAGAAATTAAAAAAAAATACTTTCATTGATGATTTGTGTATTTCATACATTATCTTTCAGTCCAATTTAGACACATTCCCCTCTCCCTGCCCCTCCCACCCCAGTTCATGCCTTCTGCCATACATGTCTTACATCTTTCTCTCAGTCTTTCCAAAGTTTTTCCCTGCAGAGGCTTGTTGTTTTGGGCAGAGTTTAACTGTATCAGTCAGTTCTTTAACCCAGTCTTTATGTTGTTGTTGTTGTTCCTTCCCCTTTGTATTGCTCCAGCATATGCCTATATAATCGTCACATATGCATTAAGATTATGACCTCTGAGAATAAACTCTGTTAGTTCCAAAATATGTTTAGGAATTCACATTTTCCCATTCAATTTTATGTTACTCTAAGATATGAATACATACCTTCCACCTATATACAGTAATTACAGAGTCTGAAAATAAGTGGTAGGTCGATTCTGGAGCCCATTAAGAGATTTACATTATAACAACGTAGTTGCTTTCAGATAAAAAGAAATACAACAATAATGTTGTTCACCTTGCCTTTCAACTAGGGATTTGGTGTTAGCATCCACAAATGAGGGGAAACCATTGGCTGTTTGTTTTACTGGGACTATGTTACTTCACTTAGCATAATGGCTTTGAGTTCCATCCATTTACCTGCAAAGTTCATGTCATCTTTCTTTACTGCTGAATAGTACTCCATTGTGTAGATGTACCACATTTTTGTCATCCACTCATCTGTTGAGGGGCAATTGGATTGGTAAAGAGCTGCAGTAAACATGGATGTGCATGTATCTTTGTAATAGGATGAGTCTTGTGGGTACCCAGGAGTGGTATGGCTGGGTCAGGTGGTAGGCTCATTTTGAGTCTTTTAAGAGTTCTCCACACTGCTTTCCATAATGGTTGTACAAGTTTACATTCCCACCAACAGTGAATGAGTGTTCCCCTTTCCCCACAACCTCTCCAGAATTTGGTGTCTTTTGTTTTCTTGATCTTAGCCAGTCTTATTGGAGTGAGATGGTATCTGAGAGTGGTTTTAATNTTTTTTTTTGTATTTTTGAGACAGGGTCTATCTTTAGTCCCAGCTGGCCTGGAACTCGCTCTGTAGACCAGGCTGGCCTTAAACTCACAGAGATCTGCCTGCTTCTGCCTCCCAAGTGCTGGGATTAAAGGCATGTGCCACCATGCCCGGCTTTCAGCCATCTTTAATTCCTCACTAGTGAAATCTCTGTTCAGCTCTTTACTCCCTCTTTTGAGTAGGTCATTTGTATTCTTCTTTGTTTTTTGAGTAGTCTATATATTCTGGATGTTAATATTCTGTCAGATGTATCACTGGTGAAGATTTTTTTGGTCTTTTTGAGACAGGGTCTCCCTGTAATCCCAGCTGGCCTGGAACTAAGTAGGCCAGGCTGGCCTTGAACTCACAGAGACCTGCCTTACTTCTGTTCCTGAGTGCTGGATTAAAGGCCTGTGCCACCATTCCCACCTTGTATAGATATTTTATATGTTAGAGATGAAAACTAACAAATTATAAAAAAATTTACTAATTTAATACAAATCGAAGCTAATTTCATGTTTACAAAAATGATACATATTTTTTTGAAATTGTTTCTTGAAAGCTAGTGAGGAAGAAGTAGCATTGTTGGCAAATGTCTATAATGTCTGGTAGCTAGGAGACAGATGGATTCGCATGTCTCCATATTTGATCTATTGGATATGTTGTTTGGTTTGGAGGAAAAAAACCTCACATAGATACCTGATTGCAAAAAGAAGGCATATTTTAGTCACCGTGTGTATGACTGTGTTTCTGAACCCAACTGAATAAGTAAGTCACTTTCTGAGAGGCTAGTGGCATTGTGGACCCTGACCCTGCACAATGGGATTTTGCCTTGGGTGACATTAGCGTCCACTGTTTTGTTTTACACTTGACTTCCCTTTTTACTTGTTTGATTTTGTGACTGTGCATTTAACATCTGGAAATGATTGTACCACTAAGTTAGATAGACCACCTCATCCAAACTTTAAAGTTATATTTGATAGGCTCAGCAATCCCGTCCTTGAGGACCTTTTCAGTGTTAGGTTGTGTGAAATTGTTCAAACGACAGATACACACTTTCCGAAGTCTGATCTTTATTGAAAGCTTAAATCCACATGGGCAGTGCACACCAGGAGCTCTCCTTTCAATGGCAGTTCACTTTTTTCTTGTTTAACCCAGCACCCCCATGGCGGCTGAGAACCGTCTTTAACTCCAGTTCCAGGGGAATCTGATGCCTTCTTCTGACCTCCCCGGTATTGCATGACACAGGTGCACATACCTACATGCCGACAGTACATTCATACACATACAAAAGTAAAAAAAAAAAAAAAGTTAACATTAACACCTTAAAAAGTCAATCTAATACCTTTGTCCGAGTAGTCTACCTTATTCCACAGTTCGGAGCAGTTTCCCAGGAGCTCATGACAACTGTCAGGGCACTGTCCCCATTATACCACTTTCTACTCCTTCATGCAGAATAATACCCAAGTCAAGATTCGAAGTAACTAAATTCTTCTTTATGAAGAACATCAGGTGAACTGTAAACACCTGAAATGAGCACATGGCTTAGGCCCTGCTTGTTTCTAGGGTGCTTTGATCCACACTGCCCCCCTCCTGACCTTCCCTCCTTTCTTCTTCCCTGTAGCATCTTTCTTCCTCCCTCCCTCCTCTTCTTCCTCCTTCCCCTCCCATCTAGTAATGTTGCTCAAGTTGAGCTCAGATTCCTGGGGTTAAGGGATCCTGCCTCACCCTCCCATAGCCAGGCAGCAGGTGCATGCCACTGGCAGGAACCCTGCCCTTGCCTTTTGCTCTCTGCATAAATATGTCACTAGTGGAAAAGGCAGCAATGTCTGCCTCCCCCAAGTTGAAAAGCAAAAAGCAACAAAGCAACAAAAGCAGCCTGGTGCTTTTTATTGTGATTGCGTTGTATCCCCAAATCAATATGGGGGGATTGGGTGTGCTTATAGTGATGACTTTCTACTCCATTAATGTAATTCATCTTCCATCTTGAATTTAGTTATATTTCATGGTTTTTCATATAGAAAACAGTTCTAGATTTATTTCTAGGTATTTAAAAAAAATTTATTTTATGTGTATATATATATATATATATGTATGTATTGCTTACATATGTATAAGTGCACATGTGTCCACGAATGTCAGAAGAAGGTATTGGATTCCCTGGAACTGGAGTTACAGCAGTTATTAGTTGCCATATGGGTGCTGGGAATCAAACCTGGGTCCTCTGCAAGAGCAGCCAGTGCTCTTAACTGCTGAGCTATCTTTCCAGCCCCCGGTATTTATTGTTTATACCATGTATAATATTTAAAATTTTCTGTTTATAGCTTCTGTACTTAAAACTACATTTCTTTTTAAAATTTTTAAAATTTTATTTTTGTATGTGTATGAATGTACTGTCTGCATGTAGGTTTATGCACTCGTGACGTGGAGGGTGTTGGATTCCCCTGGAACTGGAGTTAAAGATGGTTCTCAGCTGCCATGTTGGTGCTGGGGATCGAACCCGGGTCCTCTGCAAGAGCAGTCAGCTCTCTTAACCACTAGGCCATCTCTCCAGCCCTCAAAATACATTTCTGTATTAGCCTTGTGTGCAGTGAGCTTGTTCGAGTTACTTACACCGTAGCAGCTTATCTGTAGAGTCCTTTCTGTTTTCCGTTGCATAGTCATAGACCCTCCCAGTTAGGAGTTCCAGCTTCATCTTTTCCAGTGTTTAGCCACTTCATTTGCTCTCGTTGGCTAAATATTTTGGCTAAGATCATCAGTGCAGTACTGGCAGTAACCATTCTGCTTTAGAACAGAGATCTCAGAGCAGAAATAGTCAATATTCCGCTGTTAGTTATGACATAGATTTTTTAAAAAATGCCTCTTTTTTATTTTTTTATTTTTTTTAAATTTTTATTTATTTCTGTATGTGTATGAATGTAGTGTCTGCATGCAGGTCTGTGCACCCGTGTCGTGCAATGCCTCTTATTAGATGAAGGGACATTTTCCTTCATGTTTAGTAAGGAGTGCTTTTAATAATACATGGATGCTGAATTTTTATAAAATGCTTTTTCTTTGCTGAAACAATCAAATGACACTTTTGGGTTCTGGTCATTCATTCATTCGTTCATTCATTCATTCATTCATTTTTGATCTTTTTGAGACAGGGTCTCCCTAATGTAGCCCCAGCTGGCCTGGAACTCACAGAGTTCTACCTCTGCCTCCTGAGCATCCTGCTTTATTGTTTTCATTTTTTGAGACAGGTTCTGTCTGTGCAGCCTCCACTGTCCTTGAGCTTGTCATCCTTCTGTCTTATCTTCCAAGTGCTAGGATTACAGCTGAGTCCTACTGTGCTGGGAACAAGAAAGGTTTTTTTTTCCTCCTCTTCCTCTTCCTCCATCCTTCCTCTTCCCTTCTCCCTCTTCTCTCCCCTTTGAAACTCTTCAAAGCTTTAAAATCCTCATCTCTACAGCAGCCAGAAGAAACAGCAATCCTTGATGAGCCACCAGAACATCTTAGTGATGCTTGTGGCCAGTAGGTAAGGGCAGCACAAGCCCCGATTTTATACATAAGTAGAGGTTGGCTAGGCTTTAAGTACAGCTCTTCTGACTGTAGTTGAGGCTCCTTCTGCCTTTTCGTCTCCTCCTTTCCTCTCTCCTCCTTTCCTCTCTCCTCCTTTCCTCTCTCCTCCTTCCTCTCTATCCCTCATCATCTTCCTCTTCTGCTTTTGGAACCCTATGGCGATATGCTAGGCAGGTAAAGAGAGTGCTGGGTAATTTAGGTGGTTTTAATTCACAGAGTAAGATTCTGGTGTTCAATAGCATGCTTTTATTAGTTGTATTTCTCTGTGTCGAAAATGAAGCACTTTAGAAGAGGTGCTTAAAAATAACAGCTCATTTATTTCAAGTCCATTCTCTTTCTGAGTAGTTGGAATTTAAGAAGTGTGCTGGGAAGCAGCTGTAGCTAGAGCGCTCTCCAGTTTGCTTAGCCTTTCCCTAGAAGCTGCAGAGCATTTTCCCTCTGTGCTGTTAGCATCTTACCCTTTGTGCCTTCTGACATTTGGCCAGTTTTATAAACAGGCTGGTCTCCAAGCTGATGCTCACTACACTCACCTTTTATAGTGACACATCCCTGCAATATATTTCCCACCTAGAAGCTCATAAGTCATTTAATTGAGATTCTGCCTTCTTTTGTCTCTGCAAAATGTACGAGTTCCCAGGGCAATTCAGAACAGATACTTACTGCACTCCCTTCTACTGATAGGTGCTCAGGGTCATTGAGGAGCCGGATCATGAAGGAGGTGGGTCCATAGACCCGACCCCTGAGATCCAGTCCTTTCCCAGGATGATGATGTTATCAGAGAGCCTGGCAGCCTTAGAGTCTCATCCAAGCTTCATGGCTCTAATTGTGAGTGGCTCACAGTTCACAAGGTTGCTGCCAAATGCTTAGAATGCATTATATATATAATATATNGTTTATTCAGTTGAAGTTAATCTGTTTTATAGTTTTGTAGTGCTGTTTTTATAAAATCGGTTGCACCAGAATTTGGTGAGTGTATGTTCGTGATTTAGTGTATTCTTGGTCTATTGTTCCTTTGATTAGAATATAGTGAAGCGACCTTCTTTTTATTTCCCTATTACTTTTATTTATTTTTTTAAAGGATCAGCCTGACCAGCTTCAGATTCTTATTTTTATTATTATTATTATTTTATTTCTGTATGTGTATGAATGTACTGTCTGCATGCAGGTCTGTGCACCCGTGTCGTGCAATGCCGCGGAGGTCAGAAGAGGGTCTCGGATTCCCCTGGAACTGGAGTTCTCCTGGAATTGGAGCTTCAGACGGTTCTCAGCCGCCATGTGGGTGCTGGGGATCGAACCCGGGTCCTCTGTAAGAGCGGTCGGTGCTCTTAACCGCTAGGCCATCTCTCCAGCCCCGACTCTGTGGTTTTAAAAGTATCAACATTTGAATTTCGGAAGGCTTTTTTTATTTTTATTTTATTTTATTTATGTGTATGAATGTACTGCCTGCATGCAAGTCTGTGCACCCTTGTTGTGCAATGCCGCGGAGGTCAGAAGAGGGTGTCTGATTCCCCTGGAACTGGAGTTCTCCTGGATTTGGAGTTTCAGACGGTTCTCAGCTGCCATGTGGGTGCTGGGGATCGAACTCGGGTCCTCTGTAAGCGGTCGGCGCTCTTAACCGCTAGGCCATCTCTCCAGCCCCTCGGAAGGCTTTATTAGAGAAACGTGAACTCATTATTGACCCTTTAGGAAGCCTTCTCCCCCCACACCCCAAGCACTTGGAAGGGAGTGCTTGCAGCGAAGAGAGTGCTTGCAGCTGGCAGCACTCAGTTACCTGAAAAGCTTTCTGAAGCCTTCTTAATAGTATGTCATTCAGAGTCAAACACTTCTAGGTTGATCTGTGAGTGCAGCCTGCATGTGAGAATCAACCTAAGCTTGTGGACACCTCTGCTTCTAAAACGGCGATGACTCATCTCTCCCAGGTTGTGAGACTGAGGTCACGCATGTGGCACACGGGAAGCAAGTGGTGCATCGGGAGTGCTGGGGACCTGGTTCTGATGAAGAGAGCAGATTTTAGGATGTTTCCTTTTTGTCTCAATTTGTGAAAAAAAATGGTGGATATAGCTAAGCTGAATAGCAGGAAGTAAAGAATTGCATTTTCTATCTCTGCATATTTATCATGTGATTCAATTATTTTAATTACTGAATTATCAGTTTGTGTAACACATTTTGGATGAAAGCTGAGTGCCACCCAAAAGACATCCTAGATAAAACACAGTTTCGAAGTTATTTGTGCTATTATTCCCCCTTAAATAATTATGCTGAAGTCAATGATTTGAGTTTCCCCACTATTAGTTTTCATGTTAGGAAAAGTTGGTAAAGTCCTACCAACTCTTGTACTGTCATTAGTATACGATTTAAAGCTAAGTCCTAGGCTCCGCTAACTAGCTCTCTGGTCTCTGGTGACTGATTTCACTCATGAAAACTATCTCAAGATTTCTTTTAGCAATGGCTTTTGCACTGGGATAACTTACATTTAAGTTGGAACAACACTGAGCATCCAAGGAGAGAAAAGGGACTTTCATTTATAGAATCCTTCAGACACATCGTCTTTCATTTTTTTGAAACTAGATTCCTCAGAATGGCTGAGGGGAAACGATGTCTTGGAGCTTATGTGGGTCACCCATTCAGGAGCTTTGGCCTCTGTCAGTCTGAGCTCAACGTCCCACCTGTGAATGGACAACCAGGGCAAGACCAGAGAGCTGCTTGATTGATCCCACCTGAAATTTTACTACTGTGAAAATAAGAGGCTGGCGGATCTTTGTGAGTTCAAGGCCAGCCTGGGCTACAGAGTGAGTTCCAGGACAGCTGGGCTACAGGGAGACCTTGTCTCGAAAAAGAACAAAACAAAAAACAAAAAAACAAACACAAAACTGACTTGGTTACACAGCAGTAGCTAATCAAAGCAGAAGTTGAGAGTTGGATGTGGGTTGCTGCCATACCAAAAACATAAAACTTGTCCTTGGCTTTAGAACTGGAGTGTGCGTGGAAGCTGGAGGCTCCTCAGCTGACCAGAAGTGAAGGCTGCAAGTGCTGTGAGAGCTGGTGTCAGAGTCTGGAGAAGAGACAAGCTGTGGTATGCAGAGGTTGGAACTTTGGCAACCTGTTGACGGTGTTAGACGAGAAAAATGTAGAAAGAACTTGGGCATCTAACAAACCTTCCAGACAGTGATGAAAATACCAACTGGCTGCCTTTAGCTATGCAAGATAAGACATGATTAGAGAACAGGATTGAAAATGAAAGTATCAGTGCAGAAAGGCTGAGCAGCTCAGAAAGCCGAGTTGGGAAATAAAACTGTTTATCATTTCCAGCATTTCCAGTCTGCAGAGACTTCCCAAATTTGTTCTTGTGGGGAAAGATCAGATCCAGAGTGCTATCAGAAAAAATGGGATATCTTTCTGATCAAAATTGAATCAAGAATATGACTATAAGACCCTTAAGATCCCAGTAGACTTCAGTAGAGCCTTTAGGCAAACATCCTTCTAAGAATGTAAGGGGTTGGGGCCCTGGGTTCGATTCCTAGCACCCACCTGGTGGCTAACAACTATAACTCCAGTTCCAGGGAAATGTAATGCTCTCTTCTGCAGCCATCCCACAACATTGGTGCACTTACATGCAGACAATGCATTTATACACATAAAAATAATTCTTTTTACAAAAAAAGAATGTGGGCTGGTTATGTTGGCACATGCATTTAATCCCAGTACTCAGGAAGCAGAGCCAGGCAGATCTCTGAGTTCAGGGCCAGCCTGGTCTACATAAAGGAGCTCCAGGCCAGCAGGGGCTACAGGGAGACCCCGTTTCAAAAAGGCCAATTATAAGTATAAGGGTCTTCCTACAATACAATGACAGCCCTGCAATGCAGAGGCTTATTACAAAGAGATCTCTAGAGCTCTATGAAATGGAACCTAGCAAGTTAGCAGAAAGAGTTGGAGCCAGGCCTGGAGGCCTAAGCCTGTAATCCCTTCTGCTGAGGAGACCAAGGAAGGAAGATTACAAGTTCAGGGCCTGCCAGGATACAGAAGAGAGATCAAGCCAGCATGGGAAATTTAGCAAGGCCCTGCCTGAAAAATAAAAATAAAAAGGGGATTGAAGATTTAGTTGTGTGGCAGAGCTCCTGCCCAGCACACGGGAGCCCCAGGCTCAGTCCCCAACACTGCAAAGAAACAGCTGGACTAAAACGGGCAGAGAATTAAAAACATGACGAGGCCTCTAGACTTTTAAAGGTAGGAAATGGGATGAGAAAGCTGTTCAGTTATAGAAGTAGACCGTTTCCTACTGTAAAAGAAGGAATATTCAGAAGCCAGCACCAGTGATGGTAAGAAGCACTCTGAAGGAGCTCAGCTGTCCCTTGGGTAGAGGGAACAGGTGACAAGCAGATGGCTAGACTTCAACCTGGCTACCACGCTGCCTAGTGTGTGTGTGTGTGTGTGTGTGTGTGACAACCTTCAGGTCTCCTTTCTCATGTGCTGTTCACCCTTTTTAAGATGGTCTCATGGGGCTGGAGCTTGCCACGTAGGCCATGCTGGCTGCTCAGTGGGCTCCAAGGGTCTGCCTGTTTCTGCCTCCCCAGTGCTGGCATTTTTTTAATGTGGGTTCTTGGAATCAAGTTTAGATTCTTGGGCTTGCAAAGCAATATGCTTTACAAACAGCTATCTCCCTGGCCCCTTGTCTCATTTTGGATGAGAGTGCCTGAGGTTACCTTGTGCTGTCCTGCTGCTATACAGGGAGAAATAATTTGTTGCTTCAGCTCTTGAGGAAGTAAATCTGAGAAGCCCCATCCACCTT
Organism: Rhizomys pruinosus; assembly: GCA_009823505.1. Taxonomy (NCBI): domain Eukaryota; kingdom Metazoa; phylum Chordata; class Mammalia; order Rodentia; family Spalacidae; genus Rhizomys; species Rhizomys pruinosus. Next base: position 3,536,383 of record VZQC01014560.1, read on the forward strand.
GGGATATGATTTAGAGGACAAGATCCTAGCCCTTGAGCCTGAGCCTGTCGCGATAGGTGGGACTGTTGGGGCTCTCCAGAGACAGCAGGAATTTTTCACGTGTGGAAAGCTGGGAGCCATTAGAGGCCAGAGAGCCCACTACTGCAGCCTGTTTTATTGACCCCCAACAAACAATGCCTCTTGTTATCCACACCTTTGTGTATTCCCTTCTGTCACTCAGAGATGTGCCACCATGCCAGTTCCGGGCCTTCAGAGGTCCAGGCAGCTTCTGCTTTACTGCTTTGAGAGCCTTTATCTGCTGTGTAAAAAGGCAACTACCACCAGGCCAGCGTCTCAGAAGGCTTGAGGCAGGAAGATCATGCCTACCTAGGGGACTTAGCAAGGCACTGTCTAAAAACTAAATTTGAAAAGGTTGAGGATACAGCTTATTGACAGAGTGCCTGCCTAGCAGGTGTGAGGCCTGTGGTTGAGTCTCAGGTCTCCACACTCACTAATGATAGCTATGATAATGATAAAATAGAAAGGTAACTACTCTGCTAGAGGGACTATGTGGAGAGACCTGTGAAAAGCCTTTTCCTCTCCATCTGAACCTCAGCCCTACCCATCCCCCCCCCCCCACACTTCCCCTGGTGAACCTGTAGTAAGTCAGCTAGTAATGAGTTGGGGAACAGCCTAGCGTACTGGCCATCAGGCCTGTCAGAAGTCTGGTCTGGACCTCACATGGTGAGTAAATGCAAATGAGTCATTTAGACCATTAAGTCTGGGGATGTTGTGTTACACAGGAACAGATAACTAAAATATATTCAATGAAAAAGCGTATATAAAAATAGTTATAACATCTCACAAGACAAGAATGGAAAATTCTTTACAGAAAAGGCACGTCTGCTTTGATTGAAATTAACTGACTAAACTCAATCACCACCTGAGCATGAATCATAGTTGAAAAGCCAGACTCCGTAGAGGAAGTACAGCAGGCTCATCAAGCTGGCTATATTTAGATATTCTGCTTGGGATTTGGAGTGGGAGCCATTCATTCTTAACATCAGGAAGAGGTAAAACCATCAAATCATAGTAGAGTTTGGAAAGCTTTGATGTATTTTAATGTCAGAAATGAGGTTGCCTTCCTTTTAGGAAAGCAAGCATAAGTTTGCACAGTTGAGGCACGTCTGTGCTGTCCTTCCAGTCCTGATCCCTGCTTCCCAGCCACATAGAGAACCAAAGAAACTCTCAGACAAGCCAGGCTCTCCCGTTGCTTAAAAAAGTTCTTTGGGGCTGGAGAGATGGCTCAGCTGTTAATGGCGCTGACTGCTCTTGCAGAGGATCCGGGTTTGGTTCCTAGAAACATGGCAGCTAACACCTGTCTGCAACTCCTTTTCCAGGGGATCTAACGCCCTCTTCTGACCTCTGGGCACTGCATAACATGGGTGCACTTACATGCATGTAGTCAATACATTCATACACATAAAACAAAAACACAAAAATTTGACAGTTTCACATGTGTATTTAAATATAGTCAATTTCATTGCACCATTCCCTCTCACATCCCTCACATCCTCCCACACCCCTTCTCACCCCTACTTCCTCTCACACCCCCTCACATCCCCTTTTACATCCCCTCACATCCACACCCCCACCCCCTCATACCCCCTCACATCCCCCCTCACTTCACCCCTCACTTCCCCCCTCACCTCCCCCCTCACTTCCCCCCTCACCTCCCCCCTCACTTCCCCCCCACATACCCCCTCACATCCCCCTC
>VZQC01014560.1:3539213-3553733 GCA_009823505.1 Rhizomys pruinosus
CTCTAGCTGTGATAATAGACAGCCTCACACCCCCACACATCCCCTCTCACCCCCACACATCCCCTCTCACCCCCACACATCCCCCTCTCACACCCCCACACATCCCCCTCCTCCTGTTGATACCCTTTTTCTTCCCACCAGGTTCCCCTACTTTCCTGTCTTTCTGTGTGTGGCCCCCTGAGTAGGGTTGCTTGTCTGAGTATTGGTGGGAGGTTATTTACTGAATGTAGACAACTTATCAGAGGCTACACCACTGAAGAAAGGGATACACCCTAGGGGCTGGTGAGATGGCCTAGCAGGTAAAGGCCCTACTGCCAAGCCCGGCAGCCTGTGTTGATCCTTGGAGCACATGTGATTCCTGAAGCCTGCTCTCTAACCTCTACACGTGTGCTGTGGCACGCACTTGCACACACTCATACACATTCATTATATATACGCACACAAAGTTCCGCCCCTTCCCACTGCCAGCAGTCCCTTGGGGATGTGCGGGGCTTCGCTGCCCTTCCTCTCCCATGAGGAAATGATGGCCCAGTTATCTCATTACTTTTTGTTCATGGTATTCTATGTGCTTGTGTCCCTCCTTGTCCCCAATCCATCATCATCCTTTGACCTCCACACACTTTGCTCAGGCAAAATGCTCAGGCAAAGCATCCCTTTACAGAAGACCTTTCTGATGTGGTCCTGTGTCTCCACCCTGCTGGGGGACACTTCTCTATTTTGTATTCAGCCAAATAAAGTGGCTCTACAGTTACGTGAGTAGCTGGTGGGTTGTCGTCTGCTTCTCCTGTGCCATGAATTTCTACTGCAGACAGGGACAAACATTACTGAGGTAACATGTTAATATGTCGTATAATTACATGTTGATATTGTGTCCTGATATGAGTGGCTTTCAACATTTTGATTGCATCAAGGCTGCTTCTTAAAAATGCATTTATTTATTTATTTATTTATTTATTTATTTATTTATTTATTTATTTTTTGGTCTTTTCTAGATAGGGACTGCCTGTAGCCCCAGCTGGCCTGGAACTCACTCTGTAGACCAGGCTGGCCTTGAACTCACAAAGATCCACCTGCCTCTGCCTCCTGAGTGCTAGGATTAAAGGCGTGCACCCACCACGCTTTTAAACCCTACCCCAGGTAGTCTCACTTGGGGAATGTCCGGGTTCGTGAACAGCTGGACCACTGTGTGCTTGGGTGAGAAAGGAATACTCTGGAAGTCAAAGGTGCAGACTAAAGTAGTAATTAATTGCTATTGTTATTTAGTCCTGTTTTCTCTGACTTCTTTTTCGCCAACAGGCACGAGCTCACCACTTTTAAAATGATGTTGATTGATTCATCCTCAAGCCCCCCTATGGGGAGAGTCTCAAAGCTGGGAAATCATGCAGTTGGAAACTGAATGGTGATGAGTGTATCTGTCAGCTGCATGCTTCCTCACACTGTTGTGGGCGATAAGTTTGTAATCACCGAAGGCGAGAGCTGCTCATTGAATGGTTCACACAGCCCAGTCCAGAGCCTCAGATCATCTGAACTGGCAGACGCAGCAGCAGCTGCCATTTACTTGTATCTTATGTCATCGGGGCTGGGGTCGGAAAGTCTCATCTATTTTGTCTTTTAATCTTTATCAACATCTTTGAGAAAGGCTTTATAAGCAAGGAGTGGGGCTCGGTGCCAGCAACATGGTCCAGCAGGTAATGCCACCTGCTGCCAAGCCTAACAACCTGAGTTTGATCCCTGGGATCCACATGCAGAAGGAGAGAACTGACTCCAGCCAGCCATTCTATGACCTCCACCCAGGCCAAGGCACACACCCCATCCCCCAAATAAGTGTAGAGAAGGGGCAGATCTAGGAGTGAACACAGATCCATCACACTTTGAATAAATTTCTGAACTACACTGCAGGGTGGCTCCTTAAGGCACGGATGACAGCTAGGGCACCTGGCTGAGTATCTGTCAGTCAGCTTCCTTCCTGCTCCTGAAACAAATACCTCAGCTAACTTATAAAGCAAGAAGGTTTATTTTGCCTTACAAAGTCAGAGATTCTAGGCCTTTGGTTGGGGGTGCTGCATAGCAACGGCAGGGAACATGCAAAATGGTGGCTCTTGGCCAGGAAATAAGAGACTAAGATCCCACCATCTCCTAGGCATACCCTGATACTGGAAGACTCGGCAGGAGGCCCTCTCCACTTGAAGCTTCCACCCTGCTGCAAGAGTGCTGAGCTGGGAACTGTGCCTTTAGCACATGGGCAGGCGGATCTTTGTGAGTTCAAGGCCAGACTGGTCTACAAAGTGAGTTCCAGGACAGCTGGGGCTACAGGGAGATTGTGTCTCGAAAAGACCAAAAAAAAAAAAAAAAAAAAAAAGATACACATTATAGCAGTATCAGAGCAGAGGAGCACAGGGCCCAGGGCCTATGACAGTTAATATAATTTTATTTTCATGATCTTGCAAATGAGAAAAAAGTCTCACAGTAGAACAACAAAGGCTAATTCTGACTTTAAAAAGAGAAGAAAAAAAACAGAACTCTGTATTAGGCAGTGTTCTCTAGGGGAACAAAACTGACTATGTATCGTGTGTATATGATAGAAGAGGATTCTCTCAAGTGCCTTCCGCGCCATGGGCTGAGCCAGCAGCAGCAGCTACATTCACGCTGGGGAGGCTGAGACCTCAGCAGGTGCTCAGTCCTTGAGCCTGGATATCTCAGCAGTCCCAGTCTGGTGCTGGGGAGTCTGGAGGATTCCTGGGGAGTACTGGTTTCTGGTGCTAGAGAGTCTGGAGGATTCCTGGGGAGTACTGGTTTCTCAGTCCATTGGAAGGCAGGAGAAGCCAGGGTCTGATGTCAGCAGTCTGGCAACCACAGCAGCTGCAGCAGCCACACTACAATGATGGATGCACTTCCAACAAGAAGGAGTGGAGGTGGGCAGACGACACTACTTTTTCCTAGGACCTCTTTTTATTTAATTTACTATTATTTGTGTGTGTGTGTGTGTGTGTGTGTAAAGAGAAAGAGAAGGGGGATGAGAGAGAGAGCAGGTGTTGAGGTGAAGGGACATCAGAGGATACTTTGTGGACTTGGTTCTCTTTCTCCACCTTTACGTGAATTCTGAGGATCAAACTCATGTCACAAGGCTTATACCACAAGTGCCTCTACCTGCTGAGCCATCTTGCCAGCCCCTCAGACCTCTATAACCACAGCAACAACAGCAACAGCTGCAGCCACTAGGAAGAAGCTAAGGCAACCATGCAAGACACTGCTTTTCCTCCAGAGCTCTTTATGTTGGAATCACCCACCCCAAGAGCAGGTTCTTCTCCCCAGGATTAATCCTTTTTGGAAATGCCTTCCCACACCCTCTCCAGAGGTCTCTGTCATAGATGCCAAGTCTTGTAAAGTTAATGCTCAAGATTTATCATCAGTTCTCCTTACTTGTTCAGATAATTTAGGAATTCAAAATTCCTCCAGCAATTATTTATTTATTTATATATTTTTATATGTATGAATGTACTGTCTGCATGTAGGTTTGTGCACCCGTGTTGTGCAATGCCTCGGAGGTCAGAAGAGGGCGTCGGATTCCCCTGGAACTGGAGTTAAAGACGGTTCTCAGCTGCCATGTTGGTGCTGGGGATTGAACCCTGGTCCTCTGCAAGAGCGGTCGGCGCTCTTAACTGTTAGGCCATCTCTCCAGCCCTATTTATTTATTTATCTTTTGAGACAGGGTCTCCTTGTAGCCTCAGCTGGCCTGGAACTTATTATGTACACCAGACTGGCCTGTATTTCCCAGAGATCTGCCTGCTTCTGCCTCCTGAGTGCTAGGATTAAAGGCCTGTGCCACCACTCTTGGCTTTTGATATTATTTTAGTACTCATAAAAGGCTGAGTTATGGTGCTACATGTGGGCTTAGAATGTGTTATCTGGGACCTGCTCCGTTTTCACCAACTGCTGTTCTAACTTTGGGGAAATGATTAAGATGATTTCATATTCTTCTGTTTGTTTTTAAGATTTGCAGACCCCTAGAAGCTTGGGAGACCCACAGTGCCATATTGGAGCCTTTTCAGGGGAAACCGGCAACAGACCGGTGGCCACTGAGGATGTTTAGCTTGAAGCAGGCTGTTATGGTGAAAAACCAGGTTCCCAGCAGTTTTTGTGACTGTGAAAGTAGAACCCACATGAGGACAGTGACACAGGCAGTGGTCTGAGCAGTGAAGACTGGCCTGCTGGGGCACAGCAGGGACCTGAATTTACTCCAGCTCTGCCTGTGACTTACTGGGCTGTAGGGCAAGCTCTCTACCTGTGTGGGTCAGAGCTCCTGTGTTGAAATTACATCAGTCATACTGATCTTTATTTTTTTTTACATAAATTTATATTTTTTTAAACAAATCTAGACCCGTGTTCCCACCCATAGTTATACTGATCTTGTCGTGGAGTTGGGACTCAGATTAGAATGGCTATCAAGGAATTTGCCGTACGTACTAGTTATTTTTGTCACTTATGACCAAATATCTGACAAAGCAGCTTAAGGAAGGAAGGGATTCTCTTAGCTCATGGGAAAGTTATGGCAGTAGGAGCCCAGGCTTGGATTCCTCACCGCACACCTCCACAAAACAGGAAGTGGGGCTGAGTTATAAACCTCCTACCTGGCTCTGGTATTGTTCTAGTTTCCATTGCTGTGACAAAACACTGTGACCAATTCTAATTTGGTGAGGAAAGGGTTTATTTGGCTCACATCTCCCAGGTCACAGTTCATCGCTGAGGGAGCCCAAGGTAGGAACTTAGGACAGGAACCTGGAACCTGGAGGCAGGAGCTGAAGCACAGGCCATGGAGGAATGCTTCTTACTGGCTTGCTCAACCTGTTCTTTTTTTTTTTTTTTTTTTTTTTTTTTTTACTATGTGTGTGTTTATGTGTGTGTGGCCCAGGCTGGCCTCAGATCCTCCTGCCTCTGCCTCCTTCAGCAAATCCTGCCGGTAGGCACCACCACTACTGGCTCAACCTGTTTTCTTATACAGTACACAACAACCTACCCAGGGGTGGCACCACCCACAATGGGCTGGGCCCTCCTGTATCACTCAACAATCAAGAAAATACTCCACAGATGTGGCCACAGGCCAGTCCAATGGAAGAAATTCCTCAGTTGAGGCTCCCTCAACCCAGGTGTGTCAGGTTACTAAAGTTATCCAGCACAAGTATCCAGATTCCTCCAGCAAGGCTTCACCTCCTGAAGGCTCTACAACCTCCAATAACAGTGCTACTAGCTCGAGACAAAGTGTTCAAACACATGAGCCCACAGGAGATGTTCGTGGATGGGCTCTTCCAATGCTGAGAGTCTCTTTTCCTCACTGTGGGCGTGGGCAGGGGTCTGTTGGGGAAACCGTGCTGCTGCTGGCTCATGATCTCTGAGAACATCAGGCAGAGGCACAGCTGCTCAGGTGTCATCAAGGCTTCGTGTTCTGTTGCTCGGCTCATGGAGTGCTTTGGGGTGCCACACAGACAAACATTTTTACATATCGTTAGGTATTATGCTACTTTAACCAAAATTTCCCTTGAACAAAGTCTAAAAATTGACTCAATGAAAAATGTATAGATCCTATAATAATACCTATGGTATTGGGTATGATCCAAATAACAAAGTGGGGCCAAAGGTGAACAGCTTGGGCTGTGCCCCTAGAAGATAAGCCCATGAGATATAAAGAAAACTTGTGAGCCATCTGTGTTCCAGAGTTCAGACTACCCTGTTTGTCATCTGATGTCCCCAGAGGGTGACTGAGATAACCACTGAAACAACTATTTCTTCAACAAAACATGAATATTCACCATAACTGCTTGTCTATAAATAGGCTCATATTAATTCAGGTCAGGTTTTGCAACCAAATGAGTGACAAAAAATACTGCTTTTCAGTTGTTTGTACATTTTGAAATGCAGAAACAGACATTTTAAATTTGCAGTAAATTAGGCCAAAGGAAAAAGAAGCACATTCCAGAACCTTCGACCTGACTCATACTTTATACAAAACACTTTCCTTCTCACTACCTTGTTCCTGAGGCAGGTTACCCCCCTATTACAAATGCAGTCTTGGGGAGCAGAGAGGCTCAAGGAATTAGCCAGTGTCACACAGCTCATAATCAATATGGCCATGACCAGATTCCAGGTCCTCTTCCCTGGACCCTTGGATCTTTTCACACCACAGTTCACACACTATACAGTAAGCTGTAAAGGATCAAGTTGCAACAGAACTCTTGAACATATTCCCTAAGAGCAAAATCTCACCATCCTCTAATTATTTCCACTAAGAGTGTCAAAGGGGGAAGATGAGAATGGAAAACAGAACCTTGGCCTTGCAGTGCTGAGCAAGAGATGTATCCAAGATGCTTCAGTCCGTCTCTTCAGAGAAGGTAGAAGGTACAAAACTCAGCCCAAATGTTTGTTGTAGTTCAGTGGTATTTCAGAGGAACTGTGCAGCAGAAACTGTAATACTGGCATTTATTAAGGACCTACTACATGTCAGACACACCTCATGAATAACACTTTAGGATGTCACTATTTTTCTCCCCTGAATGAAGAAATGAGGCTTCACAGATAAGGCCTAGGTCATACACATGAGCCCACAGGGGGTTGGGGAGTGACAAGTTGGAAATGGAGCAGGTCTGATTCTTAGAGCCACACTGCCAATTCTGTGTCGTATACCGAGCAATGATAGAGCCCTGGATTTTCACACTGCCCTTGGAGAATGGGGAGGAATGTCTTTTCATCTGATGCCAGGCTGCTGATGAGCAGTCACATATGGTGCCTAGATATCGCATGCTTGGTGCCCAGAATTCTAAGCACAAGCTGATTCAGCTACCTTCCTGTTTAATGCTGCAATTTCTAGAAAGAGAGCATGAAGGAGCTCTAAGGAAAGCACAGCAGATGCCTAAGGTTGGAATGCAAAAGAAAGGTGGGCTTGTGGTGGTTATTGGAGGCGAAAGTCAAATCATGAAGAACCTCACTGTTCTCCCTAAGAGGATCGGATTTTGTTCCCTAGGCAACAGAGAATCACCCAGTGCTTTTGAGTCGCAACATTGTGGATGTATTTCCATGTGTGATGTCTCATTTGGCTTAGAAACTGGGAGCTGCTTCCTGGAGGAGGTGTTGGCTAACACAGGACAGGAGAGAGCTAGGATGTTGCCAGCAGAGACTACAGTCATCCAAGCTGGACAACTGGGACAGCGGGTATGGCGGGATTCAGTCATATTTATCCAGACAAACTACCTTCCTGCAGTGAGCACCTGCTGCGTGCTCCACACTTTTAATGAAAGGCGAACCATAGCTCCTACAGTACGGACATGGGGTGCAGATTCCCTGTCAGTTCCTGAAGCCTATTCTATCCCACAAGTCACTTCTCTTCGTGAGTTCTGTCTTGATGGAGACCAAAACACAAACAGAATTGGACTGTGTGTGTGTGTGTGTGTGTGTGTGTGTGTGTGTGTGTGTGTGTAGGCCAAAGGCTGGGCTTGGATGTTGTTGCTCTTTAGGAACGAACAATCCATTTTGGTTTTTATTGTTTCATACAGGTTCATTCACTTACCTAGAATTACCAGCCAGCTGGTCCCAGGGCGCCATCCACCCACCTCTGCATCCTGAGCACATGCATTAAAAGCAGGTGCCACCAAGCCTGGCTGTTTTCACATGGGGACCAAGTCGGGTCCTCTTGCTTGTGTAGCAAGCACTTTGCCTACTGAGCAGAGTCAGATTTTAGGGGGTTGTGACACTGAGCGGTTGTTTCAGACTTACTTTCTTGCTCTCAAGCCAGATGACTGAATGGAGGAGAGGAACAGCCCTTGGTCTGGCACTAATGGTTCCTAGGACTGGACTGTTTCTCCTTTCTCTCTGCACTTCTCTCATTTGAATTTTCAGAGCCAATGCCCTCTAGGAGAAATAAGAAGTCATGAGAAAAAATTCTGTGAGCAGCCAGGGCTGCTCATAATGTATCTTCAAGGACAGGAGACATTGCACATCTGTGGAGATGAGGCTGGGTCCTGCTTAGCCAGCCTGTGGGCTAGGACCATCTCTCAGCTGCCCCCAACACTCCTTTCTGCACAAGTGTGCCTCCCTGGAGTCCAGGGGCCCACTGTTTGGAACTACTGGGCCCAGTGAGGGGGTACAGGAAAGAGAGGAGCCAAGGAAGGATCCTGACAACATGAGGTCCTCCACACCAAGGGCGCTAGAGGTTAACCTGGAGGTGGGGATGGTTGCATTAAATATCCTGAGATACAGGTTAGGAGGGGCTAAGCCTGCCTCCCTGAGGTCTCTAGGGTTTTATCAGAGTAAGATTGAGGAGGGAGGGAGGGAGGGAGGGAGGGAGGGAGGGAGGGAGGGAGAGAGGTGAAAGAGAGAGAGAGAGAAGAGAGGAGAAAGAGACAGGAGAGGAGAAAGAGATGAGTTGAGCATCCGAAGATGCTCACCAGAGCATGATTCTCCTGGCCTGGCCTGGCCTGGCCTGGCCCCAGGGTTAAAACCACCATGTGGCCCACTGCATGCTGTGCTGAGCTCTGTGAAGCAGCCAGGGCCAGGTGACCAGCCTGCCTTTGCCTGTCCCTGTCTGCTCTCACTGAGGACTTCTTTATTCATGTCTCTAGATACATGGTACGAGGTCCAACCTGGGATAGTTCCTCTGTCCTGACTCTGACTTGGGGCTCTCCCTGTCTCCACAAAGGCTCAAGAACTCCTCCCCTGTGATGTTCCCTTTTCATCCACCCTGTCTTGTGGATCTGGAACTTTCTCATCTTGCTGCCTCTATACAAGCATATAGGCTCATCTTGTTTAATCATTAAAAAAAAAAAACCTCAAACAGTCACAGTCGGGGTGCAGAGAGCAGAGATAGTCTGGGACTTTTTGTTTTGGTTTGGTTTTTTATTTTTGTTTCTTTGAGACAGGGTCTTCCTGTAGCCACAGCTGGCCTGGAACTGGCTATGTTGACCAGGCTGACCTTGAACTCACAGCGATCTGCCTGCTTCTGCCTTCCCAGTGCTGGGATTAAAGGCGTGCACTACCATGCCCAGCGCGTTTGGGACATCTTATTCATCCTTGCTGTATAGACCCTTTCTGAGGTGCTGACAGTGTGGTAAGGAGAAGGAATCAGGCCATTTGAGTCTGACTTCCTTTTCAGCTGCTGATCAGCCATGTGACCACAAACCACCTCTCCTTAACCCTCTTAGCTTCAGTCTTCCCTTTGAAAAATAGATATAATGAAGCATTATCCTCTTGTGTTGTCTTAAAGATCCGACGAACTGACACAGACTGTGTCCGTCAGTGTATCTCAGCTGCTCTGCCTGTCCACAGGGAGAAGATTGCACTTCTGAGACGTAAGAGAGGCTAGTGAGCTTCCCGTTGGTTCCTGCACATGTATGGGCAAAATGTCCCTCCAGGAGTGTGCCTCAAAGACTCCTGTGTCTCTAGAAGTGCGTGCCAGCTGTGCTGCTTGCCTTTTGCATTCTCCCTCCATCTCCATGCGGCGAACATAAGGGCTTTCCATTGTTTTCAAGATATGGAAGCAAAGAGATCCGACCATTTTCCTGTCTTGTAGCATGTGTCGCCTCCAGGCTCATTCCTGTTGGGTCCTCCCCAATCCCTGCCACTCTGAGTTAGACATTTTTCTTTTTTCTTCAATCTTTAATACAAAATTTATTTAATTTCTTTTTCTTTTTTAAAATCTTTTTAATATATATTTTGTACAAGATTATCAAATCTAGACCTGTGTCCCCCACCCTATTCCCCCCCACCCCACCAGAGCTCATGCATTCTGCCAAACATGCTTTTCATCTCTTGCTCAGTCTTTCTCGATATTCTCCATGTGGAAGTTGACTGTTTTGAGCATAAGTTCACTGTTTCAGTCAGTTCTTTGATACAGTCCTTTCTGTTGTTGTTGTTTCCAATATGCATCACTCCCAACTGCTTGGACAAAAGCTCAAGGGGCCGTGCACAAGAAATACTTACAACTAGGTAATTGGCACTAGCATCCACAGATGAGAGACACCATTCGTCGTTTGTTTTTCTGGGACTGTGTTACTTCACTCAGCATGATGTCTTTTAGCTCCAGCCATTTTCCTGCAAAGCTCGTGATGTCATCTTTCTTTACTGCTGCATAGAACTCCATTGTGTAGATGTACCACATTGTCTCTATCCACTCGTCAGTTGAGGGGCACTTGGGTTGGTTCCAGCTCCTTGCTGTTGTGAAGACAGCTGAAATAAACATGGCTGTGCATGTATCTCTGCAGTGGGATGAGTCTTGTGGGTATGTGCCCAGGAGTGGTATGGCTGGGTGGGGTGGCAAGTTCATTCCGCGTCTTCCAAGGATTCTCCACACTGCATTCCATAGCGGCTGTACGAGTTTACATTCCCACCAGGAGTGGATGAGTGTTCCCCTTTCCCCACAACCTCTCCAGCACTTGGTATCATTTGTTTTCTTGATCCTAGCCAGTCTTATTGGAGTAAGATGATATCTTAAAGTGGTTTTGATTTGCATTTCCTTAATGATTAGTGATGTTGAACACTTCTTAAAGTGTTTCTCAGCCATCTCTAATTCCTCACTTGTGAAGTCTCTGTTCAGCTCTTTGCTCCATCTATTGAGTGGGTCATTTGTTTTCTTTCTTCTTTGTTTTTTGAGTAGTTTATATATTCTGGAAATCAATGCTTTGTCAGATGTATCTGCAGTGAAGGTTTCCTCCCACTCTGTGGGATTTCTCTTCACTTCCTTGATTGTTTCTTTTGATGTACAGAAGCTTTTGAGTTTAATGAGGTCCCATTTGTCAATTGTCGACCTTAATTCTTGTGCAGCTGCTGTCTGATTTAGGAAGTCTTTTCCTACACCTATGTCTTGTAGTCTGCTGCCAACTTTTTCTTCTATCACCTTCAGAGTTTGGGGTTTCACGTTGAGGTCTTTAATCCATCTGGAGTTGACTTTTGTACAGGGCGAGAGGTAGGGGTTTAATTTCATTCTTCTACAAGTGGTGATCCAGTTTTGCCAACACCACTTGCTGAAGATGCTGTCTTTTCTCCATTGTGGTTTCTTGGCCCCCTTGTCAAATATGAGATGGCTGAAATTGTATGTGCTCAGATTTGGATCTTCGGTTTTGTTCCATTGGTCAACAGGTCTGTTTTTGTGCCAGTACCAGGCTGTTTTTATGACTATAGCCCTGTAGTATAGTTTAAAATCTGGTATAGAGATCCCTCCTGTGTAGCTCTTTTCACTCAGGATTGATTTGGCTATTCGGGGTCTTTTGTTTCTCCAAATGAATTTAAGAACTTTTGTTTCCAAGCCTGTGAAGAAACTCTTGGGGATTTTGATTGGGATTGCATTAAATCTATACAAGAGTTTTGGTAAAATGGACATTTTTACAATGTTAATTTTCCCAATCCATGAGCATGGGAGGTTTTTCCATCTTCTGAGGTCTTCTTCAATTTCTTTCTTTAAGGGTTTAAAATTTTTGTTGTAGAGGTCTTTGGTGTCTTTGGTTAGGTTTGTTCCTAGGTATCTTATTGTTTTTGAGGCTATTGTGAGTGGGAAGGTCTCTTTGAATTCTTTCTCCAGTTGCTTGTTCTTGGTGTAAAGAAAGGCCATTGATTTTCTAAGGTTAATTTTGTATCCTGCCACTTTGCTGAAGCTGTTAATCGTTTCTAGGAGTTTTCTGGTGGAGTTTTTTGCATCTCTTAAGTAAACAATCATATCATCAGCAAATAGGGATAGTTTGACTTCCTCTTTTCCAATTAGTACTCCTTTAATATCCTTTTCTTGCCTTATTGCTCTAGCAAGTGTTTCAAGCACTATATTGAAGAGGAGTGGTGATAGGGGGCAGCCTTGCCGAGTTCCTACCTTTAAAGGGAATGTTTCCGTCATTTCCCCATTTAGGATGATATTGGCTGTGGGTTTCCTGTATATGGCTTTGATTACATTGAGGAATGATCCCTCCAATCCAATTCCTTCTAGGACTTTAAGCATGAAGGGATGCTGGATTTTGTCAAAGGCTTTTTCAGCATCAATTGAGATGATGGTGTGGTTTTTGTCTTTGATTCCGTTTATGTGTTTGATGATGTTTATTGATTTTCGTATGTTGAACCATCCCTGCATCTCTGGTATGAATCCAACTTGGTCATGATGGATGATCTTCTTGATGTGGGTCTGTATGCGATTTGCCAGTATTCTGTTTAGAATTTTGGCATCTGTGTTCATGAGGGAGATGGGTCTATAATTCTCCTTTTTAGTTGTATCTTTGCCTGGTTTTGGTAATAGAGTGATGTTGGCTTCATAGAAGGAATTTGGGAGAATTCCCTCTGATTGTATACTTCTAAACAGTTTCAGAAATAATGGTTGTAGGTCTTTTTGAAATGTTTTATAGAATTCTGCTGTGAAACCGTCTGGGCCTGGGCTTTTTTTAGTTGGGAGGCTTCTTACTACATCCTCTATTTCTTCATATGTTATGGGTCTGTTTAAGCTGCTGGTCTCCTCTTGGCCAAGCTTTGGTGATTCCCAAGATTTCAGATATTCATCCATTTCTTCTAGATTTTCAAACTTGGTAGAATATAGGTTCTTGTAATATTCCCATATAATTTTCTTGATCTTTTCCTTGTCCGTTGTGATATTTCCCTTTTCATCACAGATTGTATTGATTTGGAGTTGTTCCTTCTTTCTTTTTGTTAACTGGGCTAGAGGTCTGTCTATCTTGTTTATTCTTTCAAAGAACCAACTTTTGGCTTCATTGATTTTTTGTATTGTTTTCTTTGTTTCTATTTCATTGATTTCTGCTCTGATTTTTGTTATTTCTTCCTGTCTGTTGCATTTAGGGTTCATCTGTTGTTGCCTCTCAAGTGCTTTTAGCTGCAGTGTTAGATCATCCACATGTGCTCTTTCTGTTTTTCTAATGTAGGCACCCAGGGCTATAAACTTCCTTCTTAGGACTGCTTTTAAGGTATCCCATAGGTTTTGTTGTGTTGTATTGTCATTGTCATTCAGTTCCAGGAATGCTTTTATTTCTTTCTTTATCTCTTCCTTAACCCACTCATTATTCAAGAGTGTGTTTAGTCTCCATGTGTTCTTGTAGCAGTAGGGCTTATGCTGGTGTTGATGTTGAGCTTTATTGCACTGTCCATAAGTCTAGTTCCAGGGGATCCAATGTCCTCTCTGACCTCCACGAGCATTAGATGACACGGGTGCACTTACATGCATGAAGGCAATATACTTTCTTATACACATAAAATAAAAAATAAAATATTTAAAAGTAGGAAAGAAAGCTAGTCATGCTGGCACACACCTTTAATCCCAGCACTGGGGAGGCAGAGGCAGGCAGATCTCTGTGAGATTGAGGCCAGCCTGGTCTAGGAGACCCTGTCTCAAGAAACAGAAGCCTGTGCTTCAGCTGGTCTTGGGAGATCTCAGATCTCAAGACTCACACAACCCTACCTTTTATACCAGCTGGGAGGATAACTCTGCCCCCACATCCACAAAAGCCAATTAAGTCAAAGACAACTAAATTAAATTAAACACCGATCAGCCTTGCTGAAGCACCCAGCTCCTACTTACCTTCCTGTGCTTCAGCTGGTCTTGGGATATCTCCTGAGTTAGACATTTTTCGAGAAAGAAGCCTGGGCAGGGCTTTGGCATTAGCTGGGCAAGTAAAGCACTGTCCCTATCTGAGGGGGACTGAGCAGCTCAGCAGGGTGCCCACAGTGGGCTGGATCTTCCCACATCAATTAACTTATAGACAATCCCTCACAGACATGCCCACAGGCCAATGTTGACAACCCCACATTAAGACACTGTCCAGGTGATTCTAAGTTTGGCCAAATTCATAATTTAAGCTAATCATCATAGAGTCTTAAGAGCTAAGAGCACCTGAGCCCTTCCTCATCCATCGGGAGAGTGTCCGCTGCCCGTTACACATCACCACACCTCCCTTGGCTTGGTCTATCCCTGTCTATTACGTGCCATCCTACCCAGCTGGACTCTCCACTCAAGCAAGCTTTGGATTGTACTGTTGATGTCCAAGAATTTGGTGTTTAAGGAACGGTTATCAAAGCAGCCTTAATGGGTAACTGACCCTGGTTGATTTTTGTATTTGTCATTTTAAGTCATCGAGCACTCCCTCTTGATACAGGCATGGATCAGAACCCAGAGGGCACCCACTGAAATGTCTGGTTTCTTCAGTCTTGGACTAAAGACATGATAAAAGACATATGGAGCCGGGCATGGTGGCACACGCCTTTAATCCTAGCACTTGGGAGGCAGAGGCAAGTGGATCTTTGTGAGTTCAAGGCCAGCATGGTCTACAGAGTGAGTTCCAGGACAGCTGGGGCTATAGGGAGACCCTGTCTCAAAAAGACCAAAAAAAAAAAACAAAAAAAAAAAAAAAAACCAAAAAGGACATAAGGTGTTGTTAGGAGATTAGAGAGGTTTATTAAAGACAGAGAATGACGAAATCTTGAGATGGAAGTGAGTCAGAGAGCTCTCCTGGGAAAGGAGGGAGGCGGAGGGGAGGGAGGGGGACGGAAGGAAGGAAG
>VZQC01014560.1:3557587-3643916 GCA_009823505.1 Rhizomys pruinosus
AAAAAAAAAAAAAAAAAAAAAAAAAGACATAAGGATAGTGTTAGGGATAGAGAGGGTTTATTAAGACAGAGAATGGAAATCTTGAGATGGAAGTGAGTCAGAGAGCTCTCCTGGGAAAGGAGGGAGGCGGGGAGGGAGGGAGGAAGGAAGGAAGGAAGGAAGGAAGGAAGGAAGGAAGGAAGGAAGGAAGGAAGGAAAGGAAGGAAGGAAGGAAGGAAGGAAGGAAGGAAGGAAAAGGAAGGGAGGGATGGAGGGAGGGAGGAAGAAAGGAAGGAAAAGAAGGGAGGAATGAAGGAAGGGAGGGAAGGAGGGAGGGAAAGAGAGGAAGGAAGAAAGGAAAGAAGGAAGGGAGGAATGAAGGAAGGGAGGGAAGGAGGGAGGGAGGGAAAGAGAGGAAGGAAGAAAGGAAAGAAGGAAGGGAAGGAGGGAGGGAGGAAAGGAGGAAGGGAAGGAAGAAGGGAAGGAAGAAAAAAAGAATTAAGATAATCACAAGGTAATGTTCAAATTCTGGACTGAAAGAGGGGTGATAAAATCTCCAGTAGCAACAGATCTCTTTCCTTCTTATGGGTCATTTTCATTCCACTTTGCAATTACCAATGCCCAGAGCGCCCATCTGAGCAGTGGTGGAATTTATTTTTATTTTTTTTATTTTTTGGTCTTTTCAAGACAGGGTCTCCTTGTAGCCTCAGCTGTCCTTGAACTCACTCTGTAGACCAGGCTGGCCTTGAACTCACAAAGATCCGCTTGCCTCTGCCTCCCGAGTGCTAGGATTAAAGGCATGCGCCACCATGCCCGGCTCCAGCGGTGGAATTTATATAATATTCACCAATATCTCCTCCTTTCCTTGCTGAATTTTGCTTTTCTCTCCCTCTGTGGAAAAAAAATTCACTTAGAAATGTCAGCAACTCAGTAATCTACATGAAGGGCATTTTAGTTTCTGGGGGTGAAGCTGTGAGGAGCTGAATCGAATAGGACATGACTTCTGTGGGCACCACTGTGTACAGCTGTGCAGTGTATATACTGTACGACCCGGAGTGGGCTATTCATGCTGTGGACTATGTAGTTGTCTCCATCTCCCCCAGATTGTCCATGCCATATGTGGTATATGGGAGCCCTTGGCACACAGAAGCTGATAATACTGCTAATATCTGAAGGTCACTGCCTTCCCCATGCTGCAGATAGGAAACATTTCACCAAGTGGGGCATCTAGGACTAGAAACTGTATTTCTTTTGTGGGTGGTTTGCTGCATATTCATGGGAGAAGAGGCCAGGTGCAGAAAGAGAAATATGTGGAGTAGCAGAAATGGCTTCTTTCTCACCTCAGGGAGCCCCAGGGACTCTCATGGAATATGAGACCAGAGGCAGTATGTTCTCACCTGCTGTGAGTCTTCCCTCAGGGCCACTGTTGGTGTCATCATAAGAATGGGGCAGTGGTAAGACTGGATGGCATGAGTCAGCAGTGGTAAGACTGGATGGCATGAGTCAGCAGCGGTAAGGCTGGATGGCATGAGTCAGCAGTGATAAGGCTGGATGGCATGAGTCAGCATTGGTAAGGCTGGATGGCATGAGTCAGCAGTGGTAAGGCTGGATGGCATGAGTCAGCAGTGGTAAGGCTGGATGGCATGAGTCAGCAGGGCTGGCATGCTGAAGTACCACAGACTAGGCCCTGAGCAGCAGAGCCTTACTGTTGGATGCTTCTAGAAATCAGGAGTCTGACATGAAGATGTTAGCATGCTGTCCAGAGGCCTCTGTCCTGGGTGTCCCCAGGGGATCTGCATGTGGCTACCTCTGTGATCCCATTTCTTCTCATAAGGACACCAGAAAGAGTGGGTTGGGAGCACATCTTAACCACCTTGTTTTAGCTCAGTCACCTCTTTAAACACTCTGTCTCCAAATACAATCCCATTCTGGGGTAGTTGGACTTCAACCTATGAATTTTCTTCTTGGGGGTGGTCTGTAATTCAGCCCTTCACACAGACACAGAGCCCAACACTGACAAATAGGGAACATGTATCCTGAGGGAGGAGTGGAGACTGTCAGGAAGTGGACAGCTGCATGCTGGATTGAACCATAACCAGGTCTGTATCCCAGATTCTCTAAGAAATACAGTCTGGGGGCTGGAGAGATGACCTAGTGGTTAAGAGCATGACTGCTCTTGCAGAGGACCTGGGTTCGATCCCCAGCACCCACATGGCAGCTAAGAACTGTCTGTAACTCCAATTCCAGGAGAACTCCAGTTCCAGGGGAATCCAATGCCCTCTTCTGACCTCCGTGGCATTGCACAACACAGGTGCACAAACCTACATGCAGACAGTACATTCATACACATAAATAAATAAATTAAAAAAAAAAGAAATACAGTCTGGTCCATCCAGGCTGGTGCCCTAAGACCAAGTCTGGGTGGAGGAATATAGTGGAGCAGGAATCTAAGGAGTTTTCAGACATAGCAAGGCAGAAGACCCAGCCTACCCCACCCTATAGTGGTTTGAATGAGAATGTCCCCCATAGGCTTCAAGTATTCAGACATTTTGTCCCCAGTTGGTGGCGCTGTTTGGGGAAGTCTTAGAAGGTGTGGCTATGCTGGAGGAAGTATGTCATTGGGGGTGGGCTTAGAGAGTTCAACAAGCCTTGCCAGTCTCCAGCTGCTGTCTCTCTCTCTGCTTCTGGTATTTGCTGGAAAATGTAAACCTCAGCTTTCTGCTCCAGCTCCTGCCACCATACCTCCCTGCCAGGATGGTTCCCTGGAACCGTCAATAGTAAGCTCAAATAAACTCTTCCTTTTATAAGTTCCCTTGGTCATGGTGGTTTTATCACAGCAACAGAAAAGTAACTAATACATACCCCCTCTGCCGTCAGACCAGGGTAAACAAATGGAAAAGAGTAAAGTGCACGGTGCACCTTGAAATGTCTGGTCCCACAGGGCTATCCTGTTGAAGCAGCACCTCCCACACCCGCTGCCCACTGCCAGGTTTGAGCAAAACCATCTCCTGTGGAGTTTACCTGAGGCTGAGCTGCAGAAGCTCACTGTCATTATTCTTGAGATAAAGGTGATGATGGGCTGGTCTCTCCTGAGGCCTCTCTCCCAGGCTTTCCCCCGTGTCCTCACGTTGTCTTCCCTCTCTAGCCAAGTTCAGGTCACCAGAACCCACAGAAGAAGAAGAAGAAACCTAGGAATCCGGGTGGTGCACATCTGCAATCCCGGTGCTGGTAAGGGAGAGGGTCCTTGGGGGCCTGTCCTAGCCAAACCAGTGAGCTCCGGGTTAAGTGAGAGAAGCTGTCTCAAAGAAGAAGATGCAATTGAGGTGACACCTGGTATTGATCGCCAGCTTCCACATGCATGTTTACAAATGTGCATGCCCCCCCCCACAAACATGTACACACACACAGTATACACAGAGTGGATTGGGTTTGACCCTAAAGACATTGTTTTAACTTAGTCACCATTTAAAGGCTCTTTCACCAAAAACAAATATGTTCAACCAGTGCTGGTGCTGAATCAGCTTGTATTCATCCTTCTGTCTCTGTGGTTGGTCCTACTCATCTATGTAAAAGTGATGATAGCAAAGCCAAGTTTCTGCCTGGATATTTGCTCACTGGATCATTAGAAGTGTACACACCAAGTACTACTGCCTTCTATACAAACCTGGAGGGGATTTTAATTGACTTCCAGGATCTGAACAGAAACAGAGAGGTGAGAATCCCATGGCCTATGCAAGAGCCTCTGGGCCATGCTCTCATGAAGAAAGCCCTGAGAACAGAGTCCAGGGGCTGGAATCCCAGAGGTCAAGCTGGTCACCCTTACTGCCCTCTCTGTTAGAGAAGGGACCCTCCCCATGTGCTATATGCAAGGATGGCATTTGAAGCTGTTTGTGGCTCTGCCAACCTGCTCTGCCAACTGACACTGCTGGGGTGGTGGTGGAAGAGAGGGGTAATTGGCTCCTCTTGGTCAGAGACCTTGTATCACTCAAGAAGTTGAGGAAGAGACCATTGGTAATGAAGTTCAAGGAGATGAGTTGCATTGGGATTTTCAGCCTTTACCGTGCTGAGCCTAGCTTCATTCTGCCTGTCTGACACTGATAGATAGCTGAGGAGCTCAGAATTTCAAGCTGTTCCCAAAGGATGGCTTTGCTTGTTTCCAAGCAAACCTGAGAATAATCACTAATTAGCCCCTTTTGTTCTTTTGAGCCAACTTTTGAGGGGTTCCTAGAGGCCCCAAAGTCAAGTAAGAAAATCTCGTGGATGTTCTTTCTCCACGGGAAAGCTCAGCGGCCAGGGCTGTGGATTTCTAGTTCAGAAATTCAGCAGATACAGCAGAGAGCCTGGTCTCTGAATTTCAGAAAAGATGTGATACAGATATTTTTTTTCTTTTTTTTAAATTTTATTTATTTCTGTATGTGTATGAATGTACTGTCTGCAAGCAGGTCTGTGCACCCGTGTCGTGCAATGCCGTGGAGGTCAGAAGAGGGTCTCGGATTCCCCTGGAACTGGAGTTCTCCTGGAATTGGAGTTTCAGACGGTTCTTGGCTGTCATGTGGGTGCTGGGGATCGAACCTAGGTCCTCTGTAAGAGCAGTTGGCGCTCTTAACTGCTAGGCCATCTCTCCAGCCCCGTGATACAGATATTTAAAAATGGGAAAAGGACAGCCAGGTGTGGTGGCGCATGCCTTTAATCCTAGCATTGGGGAGGCAGAGGCAGGGGGGTCTCTGTGAGTTCAAGGCCAGACTGGGCTACATAGCAAGTTCCAGGCCAGCTGGGACTACAGGAAGACCCTGTCTCAAAGAGAACAAAAAAGAAAAAAAAAGGAAAAGGGCTGGAGAGATGGCTCAGTTGTTAAGGGCACTGACTGCTCTTGCAGAGGAGCCGGGTTAAATTCCCAGCACCCACATGGCAGTTAACAACTGTCCATAAATCCAGTTCCAGGGCATCTGATGCCTTTTTCTGACCTCCACAGGCATTGCATAACATAGGTGCACTTACATACATGCAGGCAATACACTCATACACATAAGATAAAAATAATAAAACATTTTTTTTTGTTTTTTTTTGAGATAGGGTCTCCCTATGGCCCCAGCTGTCCTGGAACTCACAGAGATCTGCCTGCTATGTAGACCAGGCTGGCCTTGAACTCACAGAGATCTGCCTGCCTCTGCCTCTTGAGTGCTGGGATTAAAGGAGTGTACCACCGCACCTGGCAAAGTCCTTTTTAAAATGGAAAATATCAAATAAATGTATCTAGTAGCCAGACTGACCAGCTCTTTGAGGGTTATGGGTTGAGCTGTCTTGATGATTTGAAATTCCCACATTTCATAGAAACAGTCAGTTGATATGTTTCTAGAACTTTCCTCTGATATATTGGAGCATATCAACTAGGAGACCTATCCCTGACATCAGGTGTTCACAGCCTTAAGCAACATGAATGGACACAGCAATAAACAAAATGTGTGATCTTAGTAAATCATCATTGTGTCTGTCTTGATTTTCTCATGTCAAATCTGAATATACTTTGGCCTCTGGGTATCTCAGGATCAGACAAGAAATTGGATCCTCATCATTATATGCTTCAACACTTCCATGGTGACAGTCTCTGCCAAGAATTCATATAACTCACCTATTAGTTACTTTTCCGTTTGTTGTGACAAAATACCTGACAGGAGATCTTAAGAGTGAAAAGGTTTATTTAGCCTCACAGTTTCAGTCCATCATGGTGGGAAAGCACGGTGACAAGAATGCTTGGTCTGTGGAGAAGGAAGCTTGTGGCCAAGCAACTTACATGGTGGGCACACAAGGGAGCATAAAGAAACTGAATTGGAGCCAGGGGCAGGTGAAACCTTCAAGGCAGTCCCTAATTTCCAGAGGTTCCAGAACCTTCCAAAACAGAACCATGAGCCAAGGACCCTCAAACACATGAGCCTGTGAGGGACACTTTATAACCAAAAAGTTTAGCTCTTTAACTGTCCAAAGGGCAAGTTCCTAGAACAGCAAAGCTCTTCCAAGAGGTTGTCTAACTATTGTCAGTTATCTTTCCAGACTCAAGGGACCCTTTCAGTCAGGCTTTTTCTCCCATCCCTCACCCTGGGGACTCTTGGAATGTCACCATGACCCCCACATTTACACATCTGTCACCCCTCTGTCCTCTTTTTGACCTGGGTCTTCAGCATGTGCCTTCAGTTGTTTTCTCGGAGCCAATTGCTGCCCTAATAATCCTTTATCTTCCCCACATCCAGCTTCCCAGGCTCTTCCAACAGGCATCGGGCCCTTCACTCCATCAGGCCCTTTCCGTCATCCCATCTCACCTGCCCACGCACTTCACTAGCAGTAACAGTGCCCCAATCAACATGGCAGAGTTTTATGAAACAGGAAACCAGACATTTATTCTCTAGCTCAGCTCCTATTTAATAGACAAGGACTGAGGCATGCAAGCCTCCAGTCATTCAACTGGTAAGGCTAGGACACAGCCCCCAGCCTCTTCTCTCTTGGCCCAATGTTCCAGAAAGCAGTGCCTTCTGTAAGAAAAAATATAAAACCTATACTAATCCTTAAGTCAAAGCTAGAAAACATTGCTTTCAAATTTCTGACTTTTGATTAATTTGGAATTCAAAATAAGGTTTCAGAAGTGCCTGGAGTTTCGTATTTCTGTAGCTGATAAAAAATTTAACTTTCTTGACGGGTCTGATTGTCATCACTCTGAAATATGTCTATCAGGGGCCTCATTGTTCTTTTCAGTGAGGAGAAGGTGACCCCAGAATACATTGTCCAAGGATAAAAGTGCTGCTTAAACATCCAAGTCAAGTGTGGTACTCTATCTTTGAGCTCTCATCACATATATTGTTAAACTTGCTTTCAAAAATATTACACCATTTATTGAGCATCTGATTTTCTAGAATTAACTGATTATTTTTATACATTCTAACAATCAACACGGAAACCCGGTGAAGTAATAATAACTACTACTTATATCACCTACGTGTCACGAACTCAGTAGTCATTACGTCAACTCTCACAGATTCCCTTCCTTCCTCACAGCTTCCTCAGAGTCCCAAATCCAGAGTTCCTTGTCTATTATTGGTCCGCAGAGTAGTAAACAGATCCAACTTTACACACAGGTAAACTGAGGCATGGGGAGATTCAGTGACTTTTTCAAAAACTCCCAGTTGACCAATAGCCTCAATTCCACTCAAGGAATGACCTCAGTACATTTCTACTCAGGGAAAACTGGGTCCAAGTTTCTGCAGCAAAACATCAGTAGTCTTCAACTGGACCATCTGAGCAGGTGCAGGCACTTCTGAGGGTAGACCATCATTCGGCAATGCTCATCCAGGCCAATGGTCAAGCTTGGGAAGCTGGGACCACTGGAGGCTTCCGTATCTGCAGGCAGTCCCTCTCAGAAGGCGGGCAAAGCATCACCCCAAATGCAGGAAGCCCCTTGAAAGCTCTGCTTGAGATGGCAAAAAGCTCCAGGTGTTAAGTAAACATTAAGATTAAGAGGCAAAACATGAGGATGGCCGTGAGCCACAGGGAAGGGTAATCACCGGGAAAACAAACAAGCTAGGAGCAAAGCTGAGTTTATTTTTTGTGCTTCTTTGTTGTTCTGTTTGACTAAGTGATTCTTTCGTGTCAGTGCTTTGCTGTAAACACAGGTGAGTCTCCAATTCCTCTCAGCACTGGACAGACTGGATTGATGTGTGTATCTGGAAGGAAGGATGTGTCCTGTGTACTGATTGTGTGAAACTTCCAGCTGACCACATCGATTCATCAGTGGGAATATAGAGTTCTTGCTCCTGACCTCCGGCTCTCTGGTCTCTGTTGGGGACACCCACTGGCTGAAGCAAGCAAGAAGCCAGAGGAGCGTGGACAACACTGCTCTTAAGTGACAGCTTCCAGAGGCATCAAGGGGGTGGGGAAGGCAAGGGAAGACCTGGAGGTTGGGGTCTGAAGGGCAGATAGGGGTGACCAGAGCACCTATGCTAGTTTTTGAGGGTGTATTCGGGGGATCTGATGAGGAACTCAAGCTGGCTTTGAACTTGGTTCATTGAACTTGTAGATTAGAACTAGGCTGGGGACACGGGTGTCTTTAGCAAGTCCAGGTCCTCTGCTAGGGTGGCTTCTAGAACTTTCCAAGACTGGGACTCAGTGTAATACCTGGCATCTGATGTGTGTGACCATGGGCAGGTCCCCTTTCTGAGCCTGATTTCTCATCTGTTAAGTTAGTGGGCATTATGATCTGAATGACATGTCCCCCGGGGTTACTTCTGCTTGGACACTCGGCTCCCAGATGTGGCACTATTTTGGAAGGTTGTAGAATCTGTAGGGGGTGGAGCCTCACTAGAAGAAGTAGGTCGTGGGGATGGACGTGAGATTTTCTTATCAGGCCCCATTTCCTGTCTGCTCTCTGCTCCCTAGCTGTGTCTCTGTGTGACTAACCACCTCACCCTCCTGCTGCCATACCTTAGCCCATCCTTAAAGAAAAAGATTCATTTTTATTTTTTAATTATATGAATATGTGTGTGGGTGTCTGTGTGAGTGTGGGTGCCTATAGAATCCAGAAGATGGCGTCAGATCTTCTGGAGCTGGAGTTACAGGTGGTTGTGAGCTGCCCAATATGGATGCTGGGAACCAAACTCAGGCCATCTGCAAGGGCAGTGCATCCTGTTGACTGCTGATCTCTCCAGCCCCAAATCCCTTCTTTAACCAAGAGCCAAAAGGTCACTCTTTTTTTTTTTTGTCTTTTTGAGACAGGATTTCCCTTTACTCCCAGCTGGCCTGGAGCTCTCTATGTAGACCAGGCTAGCCTTGAACTCACAGAGATCCGCCTGCCTCTGCCTCCTGAGTGCTGGGATTAAAGGCATGTGCCACCAAACCCAGCCTAAAACAGTTCTTAGCCGCCATGTAGGTGCTGGGACTCAAACCTGGGTCCTCTGTAAGAGCAGTCAGTGCTTTTTTTTTTTTTTTTTTTTTTTGGTATTTTTGAGACAGGGTCTCCCTCTTAGTACCAGGTGTCCTGGAGCTTGCTCTGTAGACCAGGCTGGCCTTGAACCCACAGAGATCCGCCTATCTCTGCCTCTTAACTGCTGAGTCATTTCTCCAGCCCCAGGACACTCTTTTTTTTTTTTTAATTTATTTTTATTTTTTTAGGACACTCTTCTTAAGTTGGGTTTGTCAGGTGTTTTGTCACAGCATCAAGAAGAATCTAAATGCCATCTACCTTCCTTAGTCTCATCCCTGGAGATCTCATTCCATTTGAACTGGAATGCATCTGCACAGTGTGTCTTACAGACCCACCCGATGATTCTCAGGTTCAGCTGCAATTGAGAAACACTGCACCAAAGGTAGGCAGGAGGTGGCTCAGAGGGCAGAGGCACTGCTGCCAACTCTGATGACCTGAGTTACACACACACACACACACACACACACACGAACACATACATGCACACTTATACAGTTAAAACTTTTTTTTTTGGTCTTTTTGAGACAGGGTCTCCCTGCAGTCCCAGCTGGTCTGAACTCGCTTTGTAGACCAAGCTGGCCTTGAACGTGCAGAGATCCCCCTGCCTCTGCCTCCTGAGTGCTGGGATTAAAGGCATGCACCGCCATGCCCATCTAAAACTTTTTTTTTTTTAAAGAAACATGCATTAGATCAACTCTTACCCCCAGGTCTGGAATTCTACTTTCAGGGGTTGTGGTCTCTTCAGTTCTAAAACTTTATGTCTCCACAGAAATAACTCAGAAGGAAACGATCATTTTATTGAGGATCCGATGGCTCCTTTGTGGTTTGCTTTCATTTATTCCAACTTGTCATCATTTCTATATTCATCTCAATACTCATTTGTTAAAAGAATTGGGGCGAGAAGGTTTCTTTAGCAGTATTTACTGAGCATCCACTGAGCATCTACTGTACTTGCGGGGGGCCCATAATGAGCTCAATGGACCAAGTTCCTATTCACGTGGAGCTCACGTCCCTCTCTAGGAGATGGAGGATTAGGGCTACTGTAAGTCCTCAAATCATTAACAGTTGTTAATTATTTTTAGCATACCCTTTCACTTTCCAGCTTTTCCAGTTTGAGTGATAAATTATATTTTATCCCATATACCAAAATATGAACAAAGCAGATGGTGGTATAGACAATCAATAAAGCAACCAAAGCACTGTCTTCTAAAAATGTCATGATATATTAATGTACATTTCTGGAAGTCTTAGGTATCAAAATACTGCCATTGGCTTGTTGAGAGTGGACAATGGGCTGTTGGGTCGAAATGATGGCAGTAGAGATGCTGCTTAGTATTGTTAGAGCAGTCTAGACTGGAGCTGGTAGCTTGGATGTGGTGAATGGCAAGGAGTTGCTGGTCATGCAGAGATCCAGGATGGTGTTCCGTACAATAAGAACAGTATGTGCAAAGGACCTAAGACGAGAGCAAGCCTGCTGCATCTGAGGGAGGAATAATAGTCACTGTGGCCAGTGCTTGGTGAGTCTCTGGAGGGTGGATGGAGCTGAGGTCTAAGAAGCAAGAAGGTGGGGCTTAAGGAATTTGCTGTCCATTAGAGTAGATAGATAGTTCACTTCATGGAAACAAACAGAATGGTTTCCTGGATTTGGAGGAAGGGCCGGAGAGTGGCAAAATGGGTGTAGAGTTTCAGGTTTACAAGAAGGAAAAGTTTTTCTGATTGGTTGTTTAACAACGTTAATATACTCAACACTTAAAAATGATTAAGTGGTAAATTGACTATTTTACTGCAATTAAGGAAAGAAAGATCACTCTGGCTGTGGATTGTGGATAAAGAATAAACTCTTGCCAGGTGTGGTGGTGCATGCCTTTAATTCCAGCACTCGGGAGTCAGAGGCAGGAGGATCTCTGTGAGTTCAAGGCCAGCCTGGTCTACATAGTGAGTTCCAGGACAGCTGGGGCTACAGGGAGACCCTGTCTCAAAAAGACCCCCCCCCCAAAAAAGAACAGACTCTCGGGTGGGTGACAAGGAAGCCAGCAGGGTGCTGGTCGGAAGCTTATTTCAGTCATTCAGGCAGATACTGGTGGCGTGGGTGTGGTGGGCAGCAAGGACATAACAGGCATATTTAGCTTGTCTTTTGGTGGAGAGTCCAAAGGAACTGCTGATGGTTTAGATGTGAGATTTAGGTGATAGGCCTAAATTCATTCAGCTGGTAAATAGCCAGGTTGGGACTCAAACAGGTAGATAACTCCAAACACCACAGACTCCCTGTCTAAACATCTGCAGCACCCTCTCCAAATATCACCTTCCTGGACCGGAAACTTCACTAGGGGTTGCATTGTTGCCGTTTCGGTCCATTTCACGTGACCAGCCAAATGGCAAGTGCTTTATACGCCTGACCTCCAAAAATGCCGTTATTTTTCAACCCTTTAAAACACTGGTTTTACTCCTGATGATACGGGCCGAGCCAGCTTTCCTGCCAGTGGCTCAGTTACACATTTACAATTGTACTTTCACGTGGTCTTCTCTGTGCTGGTGACATGGCCGTCATTTGCCTGTGGTTTTGTGGATGGCCATAGATAGGATCATAGACCTCATCTGCGTGTAGCAGCTGAGCCTCTTCTAAGACAGAAAGCCCTTCAGGTGGCAGCTATCAGGAGATGACCTCCTGGAACTGTGCGTGTGCATTTTTGCTCCTTTAGGTTGCTAGGAAGCCAAACAAATAGCTGAGAAAGGGATTTCTGAGGTCACCTGAGGGCCCCACCCCGTTTGTGCTAATGGGCACAAATCGCAGTCATGCCTCTTCCTAAGAGGCCGATAGGGCTCCAGTTTCATTGATTGCCGGTGTGGTATTGTGGTATTTGTCCCCCCCCCCCTTTTTTTTTTGGCCTTTTCGGGACAGGGTCTCCCTGTAGCCCCAGCTGTCCTGGAACTCGCTCTGTAGACCAGGCTGGCCTTGAATTCACAAAGATCCGCCTGCCTCTGCCTCCCAAGTGCTAGGATTAAAGGTGTGTGCCACCATGCCCAGCTATTTGTTGCTTTTTTTTCACGGACTTTTTCCTTATCTGGTCAACAAAAGGCTTTCAGGGTACTGACCTAGTCACCAATTATGGGATGCCGGTGAAGCCTTCATTCCTTCATTTTCAGCCCTCTTGAAGGGAAGGATTTTATCTCACTAGAATAGAAACATGGTGTTCCCAAAGAGAACGTGTTCAGTTCATGAAGGTGTTAGCATCTGTGTGTGTGTGTGTGTGTGTGTGTGTGTGTGTGTGTCTGTCTGTCTGTCTGTCTGTCTGTCTATCAGAGATACTAGCAAGTGGAGAGATCTAAATGACTCTGAGGACTTTTCCTCCTTTTCATCAGGGCTGTGTTTTATGAAGCTGATGCTGTTGCTTGAAAGGTCTTTTCAGACTCTGCCCTCGATCAGCTGCATGCTTGCTATCCAGCAACTTGGTGGAACTGCAATACCTTAAGCATACGGACCCTGAGATAGGGACAGGTGGCTGGTGAACTGTTTTAACAATGGTTTCTGATTGTGTGTGTGTGTGTGTGTGTGTGTGTGTGTGTGTGTGTTTGGAACCTAGCAGTGGGGAACCTCAGTCTTTCACATCTGGCCCTTGGCAACCCAGTGACTTCTGTTATTTTCTCCTCCTTGAGCTTCAGCTTTACGTAATGAGCTAATGCACACTAAACATCTGCCCTGGCCTGTATCAGGGAGGCTGAACTGGGGAGCCTCTTCCAGTAAAACCCTCCATTTTGTGGCTCACAATTCTTTAGCAAGTAGCTGGAACTAAAATGGGTGCTCAAAAGAAATTGCTTCTGGGGATACTCAAGATGACTGTTTTCAAGTGAGCTTTCCTATCTCAGTGTGAAATTGAATCTCGGTGCTTTTACTGTGATTCAGAATCTTCTCAGAAAAGAGGAAGCTGGGATCATAGGCGCCCAGCCTTCCTGTTGCTCAGGAACACAACTGAACTGTGTTCATGGTGACGGAGCACATTTACAGGCATGATAACAGAAGGACCCTCCCCTTCCCGACAGTCCACCACTCAGATCTGGATCCAGAGAAGGACCCTCCCCTTCCCGACAGTCCACCACTCAGATCTGGATCCAGAGAAGGACCCTCCCCTTCCCGACAGTCCACCACTCAGATCTGGATCCAGAGAAGGACCCTCCCCTTCCCGACAGTCCACCACTCAGATCTGGATCCAGAGAAGGACCCTCCCCTTCCCAACAATCCACCACTCAAATCTGGATCCAGACTTGGGTGCCCTCCCCACCCCAAATATGCCTAGGATGTTTAGAACTCAAGGCACTGTTGCCAAGGGCAGCTGCTTCTTCCCACCGCCCAGAGGCACTGCCCTTTGCTCTTGGGTCACTGCCCTTTGCCACAGACTTTAAAGGAGAGTTCACGGTTAGGATAGGTTTACAAGCTTCCTTGGTGATCCAACCCAACTCTTCAGGTGAAAGGTGTTGGTGGCAGAGAGAGGAAAGAACCAGCTAATTCTCCCAGACCATCAGCAATCGTTTGCCCTGCCTTTTCACTCAGGTCTATACTGGGATTCTAGAGATGACACTGGAGTGGTGTTGAGCAGGTGGGTGGACAGGGACAGGCAGTAGATGACTAGTTATGTTGAGGGCTGAGCAGGGGCAAGATGGAAGGAGATAGGTCTTTAGGGTGAAGTTGGCGATGATGTTTCGGCTCCACCATTCAATAACGAGGGTTGTTACTTAACCAGTTGTGATATCTGTGAGATATGTAGGAATATCTACTTCTCATGATTACTCTAGAATTTATGTCTGCAAATGACTTGGTGGACAGCAGATATTCTAAGATAGGAGCTGGTATGATCTAATTAAAACATTTTTAGATTGACTCTTTCCGGAATAGCTGTTTAACAGTACAGACCAAGTAAACTTTGGGTCCTTATGTTTGACTCTTCATTCATTCATTCATTCATTCATTCATTCATTCATTCATTCAAAGAGACAACAAGTGTTGACTGAGCCTTAATCAGCTGTGGGTCACCTTCTAGGTCCAAATGCCAGGAAGATTTCAAAGCAGGAGCATGCCTATTGCAGATAACCACTCACACACACTGGCATTGATACCGGCTGTCTGGAGCTGACATAGGTAGGTAGCTCCTGCAGGTCTAGATCTGTAGAGGGGAAGAAGCCTTTTCTGTGAATCCACCAAGGAGCAAATCTTAGCCAGGCCATCTGCTGCCATTCACTGTGAGCCCCAAACTAGGACGAAGGAGGTGGAAGACTGTCCCCAGTAAACCCCGTGCATGCACATGGGTCTCTTCTCATTGAGATTTGGTGTGTATTGAACTGTTCACCTTTCCTGGAGGGTTAAAAGTGCTGGAGACAAAGCACTGACTTCTCCTTTAAACTGTTAGGAGACCTGGTTCGCCTGCTGACAAGCTAACAAAAGTTTCTCTTCCTCCACCTGATGCATCATGCCCGGAAGCAATGGATCAAGTAGAAAGCGCACAAACCCGTAGAAGGAGAGAAGCACCTTCTATTTTATTTGAAATAAATGTGTCCCCTTGGGTAACTTCTCCTTAATTTTAACAAAGATTCTATGAGATTGGTCAGAGTTCATCTCAGGAGTAGAAAATGTGCACAGATGCTAGCTAGCCATCAGTGACAGGAGTCAAGCTCTGTGGAGCCAGGAGCCTGGGGATGGCCTCTACCTGTAAATTGAATCTGAGTCTCAGCATCGAGCTCCCAGGTGTTTGTGCTTTGGGTCCCAGTTCTCTAGTTGCTGTTCAGATCTGCCCTATGCTGAAAGGTCTGGCTGTCTTGGCTCTGCTTTCAGCAAAGAATAAAAGGAGCTGGTCCAGGGGCTGGAGAGATGGCCTAGCGGTTAAGAGCGCCGACCGCTCTTGCAGAGGACCCAGGTTCGATCCCCAGCACCCACATGGCAGCTATGAACCATGTGTAACTCCAATTCCAGGAGAACTCCAGTTCCAGGGGAATCTGAGACCCTCTTCTGACCTCCGCGGCATTGCACGACATGGGTGCACAAACCTACATGCAGACAGTACATTCATACACATAAAAAAATAAACAAAATTAAAAAAAAAAGGAGCTGGTCCAACTTGGGAGGAATTTTGGGGAGGGTGACTTGGGGTACAAGGAGCTGAAAGGGACACTATGAGGGCTTGTCCACTTAGGAGAGAACCTTTGGCTCCTCTCACATGGAACTATGTGTGTATGTATGAGTGTGTGTGTGGGGGGGGGGAGCGAGCGAGCATAAAAGTTTTCTGTTGATGTGGCTAGAGGGTTCCATCTTTTCTCTCATAGACAAACCCTAAGGCAGGCCAAAGAAGCCGGCTCTGGACTTCCAGATCCAGCACAGTCACTGGAAGGTGGAGTCGGCTCTTGCAGCCGGGTCCCTCTTGCTCACTTCGCAGGGCTAGTTTTCCTCAGCCTTGTGGAAAGAGGAAGAATGGGACCTGGCTCCTGACTTGGCCTCCCTTCCTGTAGGATAGTAGAAAGGGAAGCCACTCTAGTTTTCTGAAGGACCCCCTGGCTTTATAATGCCCCTGTGTGGCATACAGTTCCTGAAGGCGGGTCAGAAGGCCTGGGTTTGAGTCTTTGCTCTGCCAATTGTCCATCTCCACATGAGAAAGACCCTACCTACCTGCAGCAGGCTGTGCTTCAGAATCCTCGCTCTTCCTGTACCCTGTCCACTTCCTGCAGTGATATCCAGGCAGTGGAGAGCTGTCCACTTCCCGCAGTGATATCCAGGCAGTGGAGAGCGGCGAGCACACTGCTAGTCAGGGCTGCCTCGCTCGGCATCTTTGGTTTCATTCTATGGATGAACAGGATAAACGCTCAACTTTTTGTCCCCTCAGTCCCCTACTGAGTCTGGTATATCTGAGTGTTCAAGGTGTGTGTGTGTGTGTGTGTGTGTGTGTGTGTGTGTGTGTGTGTAGGGGGGAGGGACTTTCTTCTGGGACTTGGACCATTTGGGACAGTAACAATCCTGACCTCCCCAGTAACAATCCCCACCCGGGGCGGCGGGCATCCATGTTCACCCTTCTGAATGGTCATCCAGGGCTTCCAGGTGAGTCATGGTGCATTAAGAGCTCCTCTTCTGGGATGGACACACACTGACACTCCTTCCATCCACCTGCAGTGGAAGAAGCCTATATTAGTTATGTTTCTGTTGCTGTGATAAAACATCATGACCAAGGCAGTTTATGGAAGGACGAGTTTATTGGGCTTAAGACTCCAGAAGGCTGAGTCGTCATGGTGGAGAGGCATGGCAGAGGGCAGCAGGAGCAGAAAACAGAATGCCCACATCTTCAAGCCCATCCCGGAAGCAGAGAGAGAAGCTGGAATGGAGCAAGGTTAAGAACTCTCAAAGTCCACCCCAGTGACGTGCTTCCTCTAACAAGGCCACATCTCCTGAGGATTTTGCCACCTTCCCAAAACAGCACCACCAAACAAGCCTATGGGGGACTCCTCATTCAAACTACCACAAAGTCTTAAGCTGTTTACCATCTGACTCGATGCACCATGTATGTTTGTGACTAATCCCAAGGGTGACTAGTTGTTTTCCAACCCTTTTTCTTAAAATAACTCATCTGGACAAAGAAGACAAAAATTCCACGTCTGTAAGAGTTGAAAAAGCACTTGTCCATGTGGTCCCTGGAGAAGCAAAGGAGGTAGGAGGAATTGCCACCTACCTACAGGGTTTGACAGGAGACTGGGTAGGCCAGAATGTGCTGGAGTGTCCCCTGAACCTCACTACCAAGGCTTATCATGACCATGGCAGGAGACGGGGGTTCCAGACTGTCATGGAATCTGTAGTTTATAACACTGAGTTGAAAATATAATCCTTTCAAAGCAGACATGTTTTATTTTTAATTATGTGCGTGTGTGGGGGGAGGAGGGAATGTACCCATGAGCACTGGTGCCTGCGGAGGCCAGAGGCATTTGATCTTCTGCAGCTGGAGCTACAAGCAGTTGTGAGCTGCCTGACACAGTTCTGGGAATTAAGCTCAGGTTCTCTGGAAGAGCAGTATGCACTCTTAACTGCTGAGCCATCTCTCTAGCCCCTGCAAATATATAGCTATATCTATATTAATTATATAATCTATATATGATTTAATATAAATTATAATTTAATATAAATTAAAAATATATAAAAAAAAAATATGTATATTTATATATTTATATATAACATATGTTGTAAAATATATCATTTATATATTATATATTAAATATATAAAATATATATTTCCATAAAACAGGGCCACTAATCAGGATGGTTTCTTTAGTACTTTTAGTTTAACTTAATTTAATTAAATTATTTAGCTTTAAGGTTTCTCAGCATCTGGAAGGTAAACTTCATTAGGGTCCATTATAAACAGTCGACCCCAATATTATTCAGAGACATGCTCAGTGTCCGTGACTCAGGCAGTCTGAGGTTCCTCATTCGTTAATGTTCAGATGGGTCAACCTCTCTGCTGGCATTCCCCAGTTCATCCTGCACAGCCATAAGTTGTATGTTTTCAGGCATTTAGATTGGTGATTTTCACCTGTGGGAACATAAAATTCTCCTCCCATTGTTAGTTTACCTCCCAGATGCTGAGAAACCTTCCTACCTCTCCCCTTTTTTAGGAAAAAGAAAAACATGATGGTAATGAAACCACTCCCTAACTGTAAACTGAGCCAACTGTTACAGTGGTAATTCCTATAAAACAGGCATAACGTATTAACTGATTGATAGGCATAGGAACTGTGAAAGGATATTTCCCTACTAGAGCCAAATTCAATAGTAAAAGTGTTTATAATTGTGTAATTAAGCCAAATATATTACTACAGGAAAGCTCTGACATCAGCAATGAATTATTCTGCCTAGGAGATGTTGGCTAGGTGCTTCAAACCCGCCCCCCCCTCCAAATTATAAAGGCCTTTTGCCTATAAGTGGGATATATTGCAAGGAGAAAGGGGTAAGTTCCCTTTGTCGAAGACCTGGTGTGAGCATGAAAAATGTTATGAGACGTCACTCGCTAGCGTACAATTGGCCTCTGAATGCAGAGATTACCAAAGCCACTAAAGCAATACAGCAAAATATTGTGCGTCCCTGAGACAAGCAAGACTCCTCCGTCAATATCAGCTACACCTCAACAGCCTGGAGATACTGTGCAACAGTGGCAGCCAAGTGTCTATATATATCCCAAATCTATTTGGCTATTAGCTCTCTCCTTGGAGGAATAACTCACAGCGGATGCCACAAGCTTGTGTCCTCTTGGTGGTTGGGCGATGTTTGTAGCCACAATAAGAACTTGTCACCCTTTATAGAGAAACCACAGTTTGCGGTTAGCATGCCATCCAAGCATCTGTGTCTATGCTCACAGCTTAGCTTGACATTAATATGGTACTGCTTAAATGCCTGTACATCCAATAGCTTGTGCTTTGTTAAATATGACTAAAAAGGGTATCACTGGGAAGCTGTCATCCATGAAGGGAAACAACCTTTGACAGACTGGAGTCCAAAATGACAACTCCAAAGAAATTAGACTGTTTTCTTCTCACCCACTTGTGCCCCTTTCCCAAAGCCCAGGGAACAAACTGCGGAAGAGGAGGCGTGGTAGATTGTAAGGGCTGTGGAGAGATAGGGGTGAATCATGAGACTACAGGAATATAGTCTGGACTCCTGATTGATCAACATGTCTGGGCATACAAGCTTCTCCAACTGGACTATGGGAACCTTGGGTTGTTCAAAATTTGGACATAGATACTTGCAAAATGCACCAATTACCTGATTGTATGACATAATGAGTGACATCAATGCTATCTGCAAACAACTGTGTCATTGTATTGTAGAATCCCTTAAAAATAAAAAAAAAAACAAAAAAATAAAAAAAAACAAAAAAATTATTTAGCTTTAAGAGAAAAAGACATTTTACCAAGACATTTCTGATCCACTTGGTCTTTTGCCTTATATATATGAGATAAAACGAACCTTAAAGAACTTTAACAAAGCATAGCTTTCTATATTTTCCACTTGATATCCATAATCCATTACAGTCCCACTTTGACATCTCCATCCATAAATACAGTAGAAAATATGTGGCTACCACTCTATACATGTAATTCTGACCTTTTTGTATTTGCAATAAAGCTGGAAAGGGGAAGACATTCATATTCATGAGAAAAACATTGCATGGAAAATTTATTAAATGCCAAGAGGTAAGCAAGTGTCATGGGTCCCCTCAGAGGAATGAACGGAAGCATTTGACTTGTAAGAATGGGATAGTTGACTCAAAAATTTGGCTTTTGAGGATGAAAGCATTTCTATTCTATTAAGAAGAATACATTATATTATATGCTTGCATGAAAATGGCCTTATATAACAGGCTGATGGGGAGGGGGCATGGTCATGTGAGTTCAGGCCAGAGCCCTGGAGACTCATGGCTTTCAGAGAAAGTAGCAAGTATCCTAGTGAGGCTTAGGAGAATGAGGGCTGAGGCTAATCAGAATATTGGCAAGAAGGTGAATTTGTATCAGAATCTGGAGGACCTTGAAAGTCAAGTAGGTCCAGATATATGCTAGGGGAGCTGCTGATCTGAAGTCTACATAATATTAATCAGTTATTATCAAGAAGAATTGATTTGGGTGAGAGTGGAGACAAGAAGGGGCAGAAAAGACCAGTTAGCTTGGGAAGTCCCACAATAGGACCAAGCTTAACAAATACTCAGCATGTCCAGAGGGCTTCAGCATTTACCCAGGGTTTCCAGATGTCTTTGTCCTATCTGACACAGCAAGTCATGGCAGTGGAAAAAGCAGTGTTAGAAATTCCATTTATGGGTGAGGGAATTGAGGCTGAATGTGGTCAGGTGACTCATCCCCGGTTATCTAAGGAGATCCTTGGCTGAGTTTGTTGTTCATAATGAAATGGGAAACAGAGGAAGATACACCTGCTCCATTGTTGACATTGCTCCATCCCTTTCCAGCTGTGGCTGAGTGGTGAGCAGAGGCACCCAGCCACTCACATGCACTCTACCCAGCTCCCTCGGTCTCTGCCCATCAGAGATTCACATATGGGTCTGGGTGAGTTTTTCAAAGTTAATCTGACTTCTCTTCTCTTGCTTAAACCCTTCAGTAAGTTGCCATTGCTCTTAGAACAAGGGCAAACTTCTTTTTTTTTGGTCTTTTTGAGACAGGGTCTCCCTGTAGCCCCAGCTGTCCTGGAACTCACTCTGTAGACCAGGCTGGCAACTTCTTAAAATGTCCATGAAGACTCTGGTGGTTGTGACCCTGAATTCTGACCCTGTACTAAGCAACTGTAAAAGACTTCCAGAACCTGCTCTACCTGGTCATTTTGACACAGCAAGGGGAGGGAAGGAAACTCCATCTGGCTTTGGCATCTCAGCCAATCAGAGAGGCGATGACATGAAACTGCAATACGTGGAGCCAGCTACCTAAACTCTCTGTGCCTTATCTTTCTTGTTAGTAAAATCCATTTTAATAGTATTAATCTCATGGGTTATGGGTTGTGCTTAGAGAAGTGCTTGGCATACAATATATGTGATAGTTATATGTCCCCAGTTCCTTTAACGGTCAGCTTGACACAGCCCAGAGCCATCTGAGAGGACAGCCTTGATTAAGGAATTTCCTAGCTCAGATTGGCCTGTGGGAATGTCTGTGGGGGAATGTCTTGGTGATTGATCCAAGAGGAACCACTCTGTGGGCAGTACCATCTCTAGGCAGTTGGTCCTGGGTTTTAAAAGAAACTAGCTAAGGGGCTGGAGAGATGACTCAGTGGTTAAGAGCACTGAGTGCTCTTGCAGAGGTCCCAGGTTCAGTTCCCAGCACCCACATGGCAGCTAACAACCATCTGTAACTCCAGTTCCAGGGAATCCAATGCTCTCTTCTGTGACGCAGGTGCACTTGCATTTGTGCAAGCAACGCACTCATACACTTAAAATAAAAATATTAGCCGGGCGTGGTGGCGCACGCCTTTAATCCTAGCACTTGGGAGGCAGAGGCAGGCGGATCTTTGTGAGTTCAAGGCCAGCCTGGTCTACAGAGTGAGTTCCAGGACAGCTGGGGCTACAGGGAGACCCTGTCTCGAAAAGACCAAAAAAAAAAAAAAAAAAATAAAATAAAATAAAAATATTAGATAAAATCTTTTAAAGGAAAGCTAGCTAAGCTGGAGCCTGTGAGCAGCCACAAGTGAGCCAGCAAGCAGCATTCCTCTGTGGCTCCTGCCTCTGTGTTCTTGAGTTCCTTCCCTGACTTCGCTCGATGATGGGCTGTGCTCTTAAGCATAAGCCAAATAAACCCTTCCTCCATAAGTTGCCCTGGGATGAATGTCTTATCACAGCAACAGACTGAAACCAGAACACCAGGACCGCTGATAATGCATTCTGCAAAAGCTGCCAGATCTGAGGTTAGTATTTGAGATGCGGGCCCATCCAACCTTGCCTGGCTGAAGCCTGCCCTGCAGAGAGAAGAAGCAGAGCTGGATCCAAGGCCTGGAGCTACTCACAGCCCCACCTGGAGCCCAAAACTTAGGGAATGAGTTGGCAGATGCCAATCGGCCTGAGCATTTCACCTTTGGTCTCTAGGTCCCGCAGAACCAGTGTTCAGGAGACCCAGAGGTGGTAGAGAAGCAGCCAGAAATGATTCCTTGTTACTTTGGGGGGGAACCTAGAAGGGCTATTTAATCACTAGACAGGATAGGAGTACATGGTACATTATGTCTGGGGAGTTGCATAATGTTTGCATTCAGAAGCGCTCAATTTCACAGCACTGCAGTACCAGGAGGTAAATACAGTTATGTGAGCTCATGGGTACCTTCTGTACCAGCTCCCTACTGTGTAAGATGAGGGTTAACTGAGATCATACAGGCACTAATCAGTCTCACACTTTCTAATGATTTCAGTAACAGCAGATGTTGTTATTACTCTTGGTCCTTGGGAAGTGACCTCACCTGGGCTTCAGAACTAGGACTGTGGAACGGGAGGATGAGGATTAAATGCTGGCTCTGTCCTGGCAAGCTTTGTGTTGTCCCAGAGCTACTCTTTTCTTGGTTTCCTTATTTGCAAATGGAGGTAACGCATGCAGAGTGTGTGGAGTGGGGTCACTACCTGTGCAGCAGTAGGCTACCCTGCAGCCCGAGGTCACCCCTCAGGCACTGGAGGGCACAGCCTGTCTCTAGCTTGTCATCTCAGGGTACTTAGCCCTTCAGTGTCTTAAATGCACAACTATAGATTAGAAGTGACACCAGTACCTACTTTCCAGTTCTTGGCATTGGATATGATGAATGTGACACAATTAACATCAAGTGTTTTTGTTATTGCTACTGTTTTCTACTGGTGAGTAGCTCTGGGGCAGACGACTGAAGCCAGTCTTGGGTATAATCCTGACCTCACAGAGTGGGCTTCCCGGTCTGTGGATTCCCTTTTCTACCATCTGAGACTTCTTCCCATCCCAGGAAGTGCTCTCTGCTGGACACGTCCACCTCAGTGGTAACCTAGGTTCCTGCAGTTCTTTCTGTCCACCTCAGTTCAAGTGGCTCAAGCTTTGAGCTGAGTTGTTCTTTGCCCAGAGGAAATTCAGGGGCTTATCTGTGTCCAAAATACTCTGTTTCTTCCTCTGGCCTTTGCTTCAGAGTTCACATGCAAAGGGAGTCAGCAGGAGGCGGAATGATGGAAGGGGTCAAGTGGTCTTAGCTCTTCTAGGATGTAAGTGCGGCTGGCAATCAACCTGAAGCCAGGACTGCTGCTTTTTGGGTTCTGGCCCCCTGTGTTACAGTGGCCATGGATTCCTATTAGAAATAAGCACCAGCCTTGAATTCCTTATGTTATACTCATGGGGAATCACTTGAGGCTCGGTACTCAGTGCTTAGCGTGACAAGCAGCCTAATCCTAGGAAAGCAATGCTGTTTCTCTCCCCATTGTGCACGCAGAACACAGCTGGCTATTTACCTGGCTTCCAGAAGCTGCTGCTGTTATGTTGGAGCTGGGTCTACAGAACTAGCCCCCAAGACCATGCTCGTAGCCTCTCTGGAACACTTCTTTGTAAAGAATGCACTCTTCATAGAAGATTTGTTTGGCTAAAGCAATCCTTCCCTCTGTGGCTTCATTTCATTAGTCGTAGCTACTCAACGATGGGAGAGAGTTCTTGGTGTCTTCTCTCTACTGCTTTCCCAACTGAAGAAAGATCATAAAGGATGAGAAGTCTAATAATAAGTGTGTGTGTGTGTGTGTGTGTGTGTGTGTGTGTGTGTGTGTGTACTTAGCTATTCTGGAACCACGTGTGAGTTAACATGGGCAAGTCAGGGATCCAGGGATTCCAAGGAAGCCACCTCCGTCAGAGGTTCACAGGTCATCTGACCCATCATCTACCTGTAAGTCTTGAGGTTTCTAGAACTTGGTCTCTTGATTTCTCTGAGATGAACCTATTAATATTTGTTTAAAGGATCCTCCAGATTATTTTACTAGTCAGATTTTAGATCTTTCACTTGGATTATAATAGCCTAAAATATAAATAGAAAAATAAAATTTGAGTTCATTTTATAAATGCTATTAGTCACTATCTCAGTTAGCATCTTGGAATTTCCTATTATTTTGATGAATGTTCAAAAATTAGTTATTTTTGAAGTGTAGGGTAAGGTTTAAGAGAACTAGCCAAAAGCTAGTACAACCACTCAAAGCAGCACCAGCCAGGGGCTGTCTCATTCTTTGGCCTGACAGAGAACAGGAGGAAACACTTCCTGGAACCCAGAGAGTGAAGTGACAGATGGAGCCTTCACACAGCCTCCCTGGGGATTCTACCAACCCATATCCACACACAAGGAGAGACCTGGGGATCAACACCCAAGCCTCACTGTTGATGAAGCCCAACTAGAAGCTGGGGGACTAAGAGCCACTTTGAAATGGAAAGCACAGGCCCCCCTGGAAGGGACCAGGACAGGGTGGGGCAGTGGGGGAACACTAGATGCACACCTGCATCTCGCCTTCACTGCTGGTGATTGTTGTGCCCAATATGTATCAAGAAACCATCACTACCCAAGGGTGCTCTCAGCCTGGTGCAAACTTGCCCAGCAGATCCCTGTCCATTCCTCTCCCATGCTTCCTGGTACTCTGCTGGAAATGCTTTGGGACCAGGTCTTCCTCCTTGTTTGTGGTCATGCAGGCTCAGGCTTTTCACTGGAAAACATTTCTGACAAGTCTGGGCAGCTCTTTGCTTTTCAATCGCATACTTAAAAAGCTGGTGATCTTGGGGCTGGAGAGATGGCTCAGCGATTAAGTGCACTGACTGCTCTCGCAGAGGACTTGGGTTTGATTCCCAGCACCCACATGGCAGCTAAGAACCGTCTTTAACTCCAGTTCCAGGGGAATCTGACTCCCTCTTCTGACCTCCAGGGCATTGCATGAAACGACATGCAGACAGTATACTCACACACATAAAAAATAACAAATAAATAAAAAAAAAGCTGGTGATTTTGTTCCAAGATAGATGCTCTGGTTTTGGTTTGAGTGTTCATGGCACAGATCCCTGTCCCAATTACATGGACCAAGTTATCCCTGTCTTCCTACATTAGGAGGCAAAGGGCGGAATAATACCTTACACTTGCCAACACAATTTCATTTCCCATGAAAAAAAGTCTTGGAGATGTTTGGACCATTGAAGTAAATGAGAAAATACATTAGGGACAGAGTTGATTGGGCAGGACAATCATTTCCACTGGTCTCCAAAGCACTGTCAACTTGGGCACAGCAAAGTTGATACCGTTCTGAGGATGGCCTTCTAGTTTTCCTCTTGTGGAGCACTGTGGAAACTGAGAACCTCCTCTTCCTCTTGTGCAAAGCATATCTTTGAGCATGGCTTTGGCAGAGTCCAGTTCTCCATTAACGTAAGCAGAGAATGTTTATTACAAGTCTCATCTTGTATGAAATGTTGCTTGCATCAGGCAATCTGCTGTCCTGGATTTTTTTTTTTTTTGGTCTTTTCGAGACAGGGTCTCCCTGTAGCCCCAGCTGTACTGGAACGAACTCTGTAGACCAGGCTGGTCTTGAACTCACAAAGATCCACCTGCCTCAGCCTCCCAGTGCTAGGATTAAAGGCGTGCGCCACCATGCCCGGCATTTGTCCTGTGTATTTTGTGTTTAAAATCGTTACCTTTCTCTACTCTCTAGGAGGACGGGGCCTTTAAGTCTGTTTTGTTCACTGCTGTGATGCCAACAGCTGGCACAGTGCAGGCACACCACAGGCGCCCAGTGAGGCTGAGGAACTAAGCCGGTCACCTCATCTTCTCCTCATGAGAGCCCAGGATGTGAGCCTTTCCCCTTTCCACTCACAAATGAGGGAACTAAGAGTCAGACAATGGGTTTAATTCATAGGACACAGCTGAGGCTCCCAAGAAGGGAAACAGTGCTGAGGTGAATTATTTCACCAAGAGCATTTCTTTATTATTATTATTATTGTTATTATTATTCTTTTAAATTTCATATTGTACCTTGAGGTTATTCCTCCATGCCCCCGCCCTCCGTTCTTCACCCTGCCCACTCCTGTTAAGCCCTTTGTTTCTCTAGGCACTCTGCCTCTACTTCGCGTCATATGTATATATGTGATTTTATGTATTACTATAAAACCTAGAACCACAAATGAGAGAAAACATACAAGATTTGTCTTTCTGACACTGGCTGGATGTGTTTAAGATGATTGATTATTTTCTGTTGCATCATGTCCCATGTTCTTTTATGGCTGAAAAAAATTCCATTGTGCATTTATGTGTGCTGGATAGCTTTAGTGTCGACTTGACACACCTGGGTTGAGGGAGCCTCACTTGGGGAATTGGCACCATTGGACTGGCCTGTGGCCATGTCTTGATTGTTGAGCCATGTGGGAGGACCCAGCCCACTGTGGGTGGTGCCACCCCAGGCTGGGCATGGGCCAGGGGAGCAAGCCAGGAAGCAGCACTCCTTCATGGCCTGTGCTTCAGCTCCTGCCTCCAGGTTTCTGCACTGAGTTCCTACCTTGGGCTCCCTCAGTGATGAACCCAGGAGATGCAAGCTGAATAAACTCTTTCCTCCCCATGTTGATTTTGGTCAGAGTGTTTTGTTGCAGCAATTGAAGAGAAACTAGAACATTATGTAAGCATTTTCTTTATCCATTCCTCTATTGCTAGACAGCTAGGTTGTTTTCATAATTTAACCATTGTGAATAGTGCTGCAGTAAACACTGATGTGCAGGCAGCTCTGTGATTGTCAATTTGGAGACCTTTGGGTAAAATACCCAGCAGTGGTATAGCTGGGTCATTAGGTAGATCTGTTCTGAGAAACCCAGGAGTGTTTCTTGAGCTCAGTTTTGCTTGCAGAAGGCAGTACTGGTGCTGGAGAGATGGGTCAGCAGTTAAGAGCATGCGCTACTCTTCCATAGGACCTGAGCTAAATTCCCAGCACTAAGTCAGGCTGTTCACATCCTCCAGTGGAGCTGGCCTCCTTGGGTAACCACACTCACATACACCTGCTCCCTCCCACACACATACACACATAATTAAAAACAAGTCTTTAAATAGAAAATAAGGCAGTTTTGTGTGTACCTACCATGGGCCTGATTCCTCAAATTGTATTCCATTAGCTTTGAATGGGGGAGAAGTTTTACCCATGGGTGATCAAGGACCGAGCACTGGTTGGGTGGGGCTTTAGTAAATGTTATCTCACTTTCTCCTTGTGTAACCTTGGTTATCATCCTATGGCATGCTGAACACAGGCCAAGGGCAGTGACCTCTCCTCAGTCCACATGACCAACTCAAAGTTGTCCATCTTGTCTCCTTCCACCCTGTCCTGTGCCCACGAGTGTTCAGCTTTCTGGCAGAGAACAATGCATCTCCTCAGGCTCACAGCAGAGCATCCACTGTATGGTTGGTGCCTAATAAATGCCAGCTGAGCTGATGACAATTCCTCAGTAATTCAGAATGCCTTTCGAGTCTGAGATGCTCTCAGCCCTCCTCAGCCCTTTGTCTTGAGAGTTCACTGTGCCGCGTGAGAAGGCAGGAAGCGCAGTGAAGATTACTGGGGACACTACTGACAACAAAGCACAGATGGTGACTAATTCGGCAATCCTTTATTTTGGTCTTAGGCCACATTTTCATTCTTCTCTAGCTCTCTGATTGACTGGGTGGCTTTTAGCAGCATGTGGGCATGTTTCATGCTTTACTGGTGAGTCCCACAAAGCCCCACTACATCAGCAAAGTTTGGGGGAGGGAGCCAGGAGGGGAATTTATAACTTTGCAGCAAAGCCACTTGAGTCATGGGGCTCTGGGGTAGACAGGCTTCTATGCCACAATTTCCTAGTCTGAGTGCTGAGGGGGAGACCTGACACCTCATGTGTGGACCTGACACCTCACATGTGGACCCTTTGTGGCTGTGGTCGCCAGGGTGAGCAGAATCCTAGAGGGACAGGGACTTCTGTGTCCGATATTGAAATGCCAGAGATAAGGTTTAAAGTGCAGCCGCAAGTGGAGAGAATGCTCTGGTCACTCAGAGGAGGAGCTGGAAGTCTGGTGAGGGGCGCATGAAATGGTGGGGGGCTAGGGTCAGGGAAGAGTTTCTGGAAAACATGGTATTTTGAGTCTTGACGACCAATGACATTAGAAGATATGCAAAGCAAGTGGGAAAAGCATTCT
Source organism: Rhizomys pruinosus (assembly GCA_009823505.1). Lineage (NCBI taxonomy): Eukaryota > Metazoa > Chordata > Mammalia > Rodentia > Spalacidae > Rhizomys > Rhizomys pruinosus. Next base: position 3,585,193 of record VZQC01014560.1, read on the forward strand.
GGGATTCAGATGTTTCCTGAACTGAGGTAGCTGGGAAAGGCACAGAATGTGTTAAAGAGCAAGAAGCTCAGCTCTAACTATAATTTTATTTTACTTTGAGACTGGGTCCCATTTATTCCAAACTCACTATGAACCCAAGGATGTGGCTGGACATCCAGTGCCCCTCCTCCGCCTCTCCAGTACTCAATCTAATGACCGAGTTCCATCCCCAAGTCCCAACAATACTTTAAATGAATTTATTGGGGCTGTGAATGGAAATGAGTGGTACAGTGCTCACCTAGTACCAGCAAGGACCCAAGTTCAAAACCTAGTCCCTGGATAAAAAGATGCCCTGAGCAATGGCCATGCACTATATGCTAAGTGAAGTGTCCCATGAAGATCAGGGGTTTACTGGCCCTACTACCAAGGGTCTCAATAAAGTAGAGATTCTTGTCATGAAAATAAACACAAACATGGCAGCTCCAACAAAAGTCAATGTAAGGTTCTGAATTTAGGGACTTATTTAATAAGTCTAAGCAAATATCCACTGCTCCCTGGTGACAGCATAGCTAGGTTCACACCTTTAAAATAATGAATAAGACTTTCATAGTTAAGTCAGTAATTAAAATCTGTGGAATTATGGCACTGAGTTTTGATCTGTTTTAAGCCACTGTGGTTAAGTTCTATGAATCTGGGTACCCTGGGGTGGATGGCAGACAGGCCATTGAAAGGGGCATGCACACAGACATACTAATTCTGGAATTATCACAGACATACTAATTCACTAGGAAGGGAAGAGGCAGACCTCTGGTCCTGGTCTAGTTTGCTTCCTCTGAGCCTGGTTCAGTGTACATAGCACTGTGCATGCAGTGTCTCATTGGACATTCCCCAGTAACCCTGCAGAGTAAAATCAGTACCTCTGTGGATAGACAAGGTCAGAGTCAGAGAACCAAGCAACTTTCCCAAGGTCATGGAGGTGATGAGTGGCAGAGCCAGGTCGAGGGTGTAGACGGGTCAGCTTCTCAAGCCGTTTCTGCTTTTGCACTCTGAGCTCCCTAATATCACACTCATTAAGTTCACAAGGCATGGTTTTTAATTTGCCTGATGCAGATGCATTGCACCCTCATAAAGAAAAGCTCTCTTTGGAATGAGTCATTGATCTTTCTGCACTCGGGGAGGAAAGGGGAGGTGTAAATCACATCTTTCCTGCTATGTGCCGAGGACTGTCTCAGAGACTCTGCCTCCCAGTGTCTGTGTGCCTAAGCCAGGGCCGCTGGTTTAATTCCACTGTTTATGAGGCAACCTTCCTCCATGCAGCCCTGAGATGCAGTGGCTTCTGCTCCTCGCCTTACTGCCAGCATCTTTTTGCTGCGTGGAAGGAGGTCTGTCCCAGCTCTGCACAGAGGCTGCCTGTGCTGTGCCGAACATCCTGCTTCTCCTTCTCTAAGATCTACATAAACACGGGCTGACTGAAAGCCAAGGCACCAGGAAGAGTAAAATCGGCAGTCACACTACACAGGGACTCCTCGTCTTGGAGTTTGTGATGAGCTTTGCTGTATCTTCATAGGGTAGCTCGGTTCTGTCTTCATTCTCATAATGATTTGTTGGGTGATTTTTTTCCAGGGAGACTCTTTCTATTCACCCCAGATAGGAAAGGCAACAACAGAACAAAATAAACATTTCATTCCAGTCCAGCGGTTTACTGAGGTTACTTACAGGAGCATGGGTGAATCAGTCATCATAACCCTACCCGGCAGGGGTGACCACTCACAAAAGCTGTACCACTGGGGACCCTCGTAAAACTTGCAGAGAGCCACGCCACTTAAGAGTTTCATCTCCCCCAGCAGTTAACCGTGTGCTCTCACGAAGGAGCATCCTGAGTTCTGGGAGCATCCGAGAGCCCCTCTCCTCCCCCTAGAAGGGAATGCTTCAATCCTGAGGGGACAGCCACCAACACTGGCAAATACTCAGCGGGATTTTATGGAAGATGGAATAAAAAACACAGAGTATATATTATGTACCCAAGGTCCCAAAGGCAACAAAGTGACAAAGTTATGAACCGAAGGCAGGCAGCTGACTTGAGTGGTCCACAGTTACCAACACACCCCACCCCACCCTCCTGGTGCTGAGACTACAGGGATCCTTCAAGCTCTACTTGTCTGTGCCTTTGGTGGTTGATGAAGTGGCTCACTGGTTTGGAACTGACTGGATGCTCCCAGAAAGGGAGAGGGCTCCATGAGAGCAGGTGTCTTCCATGGGTTGTGGGGCTGAGGGAGCTGGGGAAGCTTGATCCTGTCTGGTGGAGAAATGAAGACACTGTGCACCTGCCATAGTCAGGGCTTCACAACCACCAAGTGGACACAGCAGCAGCTTTTCACTAAAGGCCAAGGAGCTGCCTCTGTTCAAGGCAACCTTGCACTGTGCATCACTGAGATGCTTGAGCCTTGGCTCCTCCTCTCCTTACTAGCGTCCTCTTGCTGCTTAGATGGATGTTTGGCCCAGTACTGTGTGAAGGCTGATATGAAGCAGAGGAAATGTGATTTCCTATAGATTTAAAGCCTGATTTCTTGGGCTTGGCTTGCCAACTTCTCTGACCTTATGGCATTGCTTATATGGATAACAAGAGCACAAGGGAACAAAATGCACAAGCTCCTTTCTTCACATGTAAGATAGGACCCTTGGCATTAAATCCACCCGTCCTCCTGAGTCGTGATCTGAAGTGTCATGAGCCTGGCACCTTTGCTGGTGAGTATCAGCAGTCTGGCAGGGAACGCTCTGCTAAATTAATGTCTCCTGATCCTTTGGTTGAGGACACTACTAATCTCTATCAGGCTTACTGCCTCGTCTATCAAATGTAACTTTGAGGGACTCGCAACCATTACTGATCCTACAATGCACAATTGCCCAGCTAGAGGCTGATTTGCTTTAATAAATAAGAGAATTCACATGGCAAGCTTAAAGATCAGAATTCAGGGGGCTGGAGGGATGGCCTAGCGGTTAAGAGCACCGACTGCTCTTGCAGAGGACCTGGGTTCGATCCCCAGCACCCACATGGCGGCCAAGAACCGTCTGAAACTCCAATTCAGGAGAACTTCAGTTCCAGGGGAATCTGACACCCTCTTCTGACCTCCGCGGCATTGCATGACACGGGTGCACAAACTTGCATGCAGACAGTACATTCATACACTACAGAAATAAATAAAAAAAAAAAAGATCAGAATTCAGTGGGTTTCTCCTGCAGCTACAAATTGCACAACCACCATCACTAGATCTGGTCTCTGAGGGAGAGTCTGATTTGGGAAAAGCAGGATCCCATCATGAGATGGAAACACGTGGGGTGGGGAAGCTGGAGACCATGGTCAAATCTCCAAGCAAGGAGGGCAGGACCATAATGCCCAGGCATCCTTTGTAAAGTTGAACCTACATCTCTGTAGCCCCTTCTGCTTTCTGAATTAGAATCCATGGCTCATGATATGGCAGACGGAAGAAACAGGTTCCCTCTGAGAGGGGTTGAGACTTGTCCAGGGTCGCATAGCTGGTTCCTGCAGCTCCTGTTTTCCCGTCCAGGTACTCCTTATTGGCTACGCCTTTTGCAAGGCAGAGAGATGACACCAGATGTGATCTTAGGTGATACAGATACATAAATTAGAAAGGCTTTAGAATCAAGGAGGCTCCCTTTAGAGCATTCCTCAAGCATCAAACACTGAACCTGGGCTTGACCACTTGAGTTCTAGTTCTGTTTCCTACCAATCACGAGCTCTCAAGGATATTATCGATTTTTTCTGAACTGTAAAATGGAAACACTAATCTTTAATATCTATGAGAAGCAGATCAGATAATACATGGTTTGTGCTATGGGAACTGTCCAGCATTAGAATAATCAAGACTGAAGCTGGGTGTGGTGGTGCACACCTTTAATCCCAGCACTCGGGAGGTAGAGGCAGGCAGATCTCTGTGAGTTCAAGGCCAGCCTGGTCTACAGAGCAAGTTCCAGGCCAGCTGGGACTACAGGGACAAGGAGACCTTGTCTCAAAAGTACCAATGGTGCCGGATTCTTCAGATGGGGCCCAGGGCTATTCCTATGCATGGGCTGTCTCGAGCTATGGAAAAATATTCACTCAGTCATCTATTGATTCAGCAAATATTTATCAAGTGCGAATTGCATGAGGGATGAATAATCTGGGAAAGAACTCAGATGAAGTCCCTTGCCCCATGAAGTTCATGTTCATATGGAGGAAGATGAAGTTTAACAGAGAGATAAATAATTTCAAGCTGTGATGAATGCCATGAGAGAATTAAACATGGAAATGTAAGAATGATGCAGAAAATGGCTCAGGGCAATACAGGCAGCCGACACCCCAGGTTTTCTCCACCTCCCTACTTTCTCAGAGGGACTTAATCTTGCAGAATTCTGCAAACGCGTCTCTGTTGACTCAGCGCCTTGCAGCAGAGTCTAGAGTGGAGCATAAAGGTTGCTCTTCTGTTTCTTCCTGCCCAGGTTTCTATCAGGATACTTTGTTTTGATGGCTCTAGAATTTGGGGGCAGTGAAATAATGGAGCTTACACGTGGAGACTCATGCAATCTAGGCAAATGGATTTCTTTCTGTCTATTCACTCACATTCCTGCCTTTTATGAATACCTGAGTCTCATATGCTGAACTTGACAAGCTGGGACCAGCCCCGGAATAATCACTTTTTGTAGGTGACCTGCTTTGAACTGAATACCAGGCCAACCCTTCAGAGTAAGTTAGGGTAAGGGATCACAGTATGGGGACTTAGAAATCTTTAATTGTAAGGTTATTTATTATTCCAAATGTGTAATGGGAGATTGGGGCCATAGCTGAGTGGCAGAGGATTTGGTTAGCATAAGTCAGGACCTGGGTTTATCCTCAATACCACAAACAAAAGTATCAAATCAAATAAAAACTGGTGCTGAAAAGGAGGTGCATGTCTGCTGTCACCGCCTCCCTGTGGACATGGAGACATTCCCGTGCACGTACAGAGGACATCTCTCCTGTGGCTCCAGTGGATGAGGTCCCTCCTCCTCCTGGCCCATGGCCACTCTCAGGTCTATCTGCTCATCACTACAGTGGTGCGGAGCTCCGCCAGGGCTAGCCGTGTGCAGTGTGCAGATTGGACAGCCTTACTTAACAGTTGTCCTCTGTGTGTTGTGGGACTTCACACATGGCCACAGTTCAGACCCAAAGGGTAAGTTACAGGTTTTATTTTTCTAATCAATTCATTTAAAATTTTTTTAGAGGGGCATGGTGGCACACACCTTTAATCCTAGCACTTGGGAGGCAGAGGCAGGTGAATCTTTGTGAGTTCAAGGCCAGCCTGGTCTATAGAGCGAGTTCCAGGACAGCTAGGGCTACAGGGAGACCCTGTCTCAAAGAGATAAAAAAAAATTTAAATAAATTTTATTTATTTTAATTAAAATTTATTATTATTATTATTATTATTATTATTATTATTATTATTTTGAGACAAGTTTCCAGGCTATAGAGTTCACAGAAATCTGCCTACCCCTGCTTCTTAAATCTTAGGATTAAAGGCATGCGCCACTACACTGGGCTTTTATTTATTTTTATTTTATGTGTATGAGTGTTTTGCCTGCATGTGTGTAAGTGCACCATATGCATGCGGTGCTAGAAGAGCCCAGAAGAGGGCATTGGATCCCCTGGGCCATGCGGATTCTGGGAATGAATCTGGGTCCTCCCTCTGCACTACTCCTAACCACTTAGCCATCTATCCAGCCCCAACAGTGACAAAATACTGGAAAAGTCCTAAGAACTCGGGAGGGAGGTGAAGTCTGAAGTTGTTTTTCTCCTCACCTGGATGATCTCATCACTATCTTTCCTGCAAGACTGCTGTAATTGCCTCCCAAATGGAAGCTTTTAAAAACAATAACACCGGGGCTGGAGAGATGGCCTAGTGGTTAAGAGCGCCGACTGCTCTTGCAGAGGACCCAGGTTCGATCCCCAGCACCCACACGGCGGCTGAGAACCATCTGCAACTCCAATTCCAGGAGAACTCCAGTTTCAGGGGAATCCGACACCCTCTTCTGACCTCCGCAGCATCGCATGACATGGGTGCACAAACCTGTATGCAGACAGTACATTCATACACATAAATAAAAACATATAAAAAATAACACCTGTTAGAAATAAAATCTGGGGTCCAAGAACCCCACAGATACCATACAAAGAACACGTGGACAAAGCAAAAGTAACTAAGCAAGGAAGCTTTTAATTTTGCAGAAAGGTGTGTTGCTTTCTTCAGGTATGGTGCAAGAACTGAGCAGAAAATTTCATGAGTTTTTATCTTAATGAAGAGTACTGTGTCTTTCCCCGTTGCCTGGGGTCTGACACTACAGTCTTCTGTCATTGGCTAGTTTTAAGAATTGGCACAAGGGAAACGAGGAAAGGGTGGACAGTCCTCAGGCCGTTAAATTCCTTGAATGCAGGAGGACTTTGGGCAAACGAAAGTTTTACAGTGTGGGGGACGTTACAAAATAGCATTATGAACATTGCCTTCCAGTGATTACTCTTTCGATAGAAAAGATTTTAATTCTTTCTAATTCTTTTCCTTGAATACAATATATGCAGGAAGCTTTCCTAAGTACTTTATATAGATGTTAACTCCTTTAGTCTCCATAACAACACTGTGAGGTAGGTACCATTCACTAGGAGATTTACAGATGAGTAAACTGAGGTACAGAAAGACAAAGTCATTGCCCAAGATCGCACAACTAATAAATGGCAGAAGCAGAATGTAAGCCTGGGCATTCTGGCCTGAAAGTCCATGTTCTTTATTTTTAGGTTACTGTGTTTCTCCCTGTTCACTGAGGAGGAAATGGGCAGGGAAGATTGATTGGATGCTGACTAGGTTCCAAACACTGCTAGATCATCTCAATTAAGTATCAAAATGGGAAATTATCCCAGTTTTGTAGGTTGCAAAGCTGTGACTCAGAGGGGTTAAGTAACTTGTCCACACTTGTAGATGGCTGGTGGCAGAAATGTGACTCAAAGTCAGATGTTTGGTTGTAAAGTCAGTGTATTTCCCCTTCTCTGCACCAAAGATGGCTGATAAAAATATCCTAGAGTTAGTTCTCCTTCTAGAAGCAAGCATGGATATTACAAAAGACCAGGTTTCAGTTTCCATAACATTTTTTTGTCTTTTTGAGACAGAGTCTCCCTTTAGTTCCAGCTGGCCTGGAGCTCCTTATGTAGACCAGGCTGGCCTTGATCTCACTGAGATCCACCTCCTGAGTGCCAGGATAAAGGCATGCAGCACTACAGCTGGCTACAGTTTCCATAATTTTGTTGGAATAGAAAAGCAGCTTTCCCTGTGGCTGACACGGTCTTTGTCAGCCTAGGACACACTATGGACCCAGCTGTTGGTTAGACATCATTCTCCCTGTCTGTAAATCAAGAATACTAGTAATCCTGGTCGTAGACTTACAAAGTTACTACTGTGCACATCTGATGCTATATTCACAGGAAGGGTTTGAAGAATACAGTTCTGTGAAGGAAATCTGTGGAAGCATGGTGCATGAAGATCAAACCCTAGGGAGCCAAGGACAAGAATCTGGCAGAGCCGAAAGCTGCAGAAGTGTTGACTGATTTCTCTGCAGTGTCTCCTTGACTTGGGTTCTACTTCAAAGTCATGGTTTTCAGGTGCATTTCTTCTCTCCACTGGCCCTTTTATTCCGGAGATGCTTAGAATCAAGAACCTCCATCATCATCCATCTGTCCCTCCGTGTGTATCCATCCATCCACTCATCTACATTAGGTATTAAACATATATACTTTCCTGTTTCCTGGAGATAAGACACAGTACCCCAAATGTTGGCCCCTCAGTGTATTTCTAATAGGAGACACACAGCTACTTAGTATGTGTGCTTATGTGTGTGCATGTGTTTGTGTGTGTATATGCATATACACATATATTTGGTATAGTATTTTTTTGGGGGGGGTTGGTCTTTTTGAGACAGGGTCTCCCTGTAGCCCCAGCTGTCCTGGAACTCACTCTGTAGACCAGGCTGGCCTTGAACTCACAAATATCCGCCTGCCTCTGCCTCCCGAGTGCTAGGATTAAAGGCATGAGCTACCACGCCCAGCTTAAAGACAGTTCTTAGATGCCATGTGGGTGCTGGGAATCAAACCCGGGTCCTCTGCAAGAGCAGTTGGCACTCTTAACCACTGAGCCATCTCTCCAGCCCCTAAAATTACTTTTTCTAAATGGGTCAATGTGAGACAAATGTATTTGGTAACTAGTCATGTTTGATTCCTATTGAGTGAATTGTTAAAGGAATTATATATATATATATATATATATTTAAAATTTTATTTATTTTTGTATGTGTATGAGTGTACTGTCTGCATGTAGGTTTGTGCACCCGTGTCGTTCAATGCCTCGGAGGTCAGAAGAGGGTCTCGGATTCCCCTGGAACTGGAGTTACAGACGGTTCTCAGCCGCCATGTGGGTGCTGGGGATAGAACCCGGGTCCTCTGCAAGAGCAGTCAGTGCTCTTAACCACTAGGCTATCTCTCCAGCCCCTGTTAAAGGAATTAAAAAGAAACCCCAGTTTTCAAAATCACTGCTTCAAAGGAATAGCACATGTTGGATTCTTTAGGAGTACAAAGATGGTTCTTGCTATTTGAATACACAGAAATTTGAATTCATAGACACACACACATACGAGAGAGAGAGAGAGAGAGAGAGAGAGAGAGAGAGAGAGAGAGAGATCAAGAGAGAGCTCATATGTTCTTTTGCCTGTACTCTGTCCCTTCTCATCACCCAATATTACCTTCTCTTCATCTCAGAAGAGTTAATAACTTGGCTAAAACACAGTGATTAGAAGTTGCAGCCAGAATTCATTCTCAATTACAACTCTGTACCCAAAATTTTATCCTCATATTTGTACTAACCTACATTAATATAGTTGCCTTAAGATTTCACTTTTTCTCTTCAGTTCCATGGCTGTGCCATGCTTATCAATAATAAGAAAGTTGTGGGCATCAGGAAGATTATCAAACCATTGCCTGGAACTGTCTGAAGAAGATACATTGGGAATTGGTATCAACTAAATGGAAGTACTGGCTTGAAATGAAACAAAATCCACCTTACAAGCATGGATGAAGTTTGTAAAGTAGCATGAGAAGCTGTTCACATGTTGATGGTTCAAAAATCCAAGCTTTTAGGGTTGGAGAGATGGCTCAGTTGTTAAGAGTACTGGGTGCTCTTGCAGAGAACCTAGGTTAGATTCCCAGCAGCCACATGGTGGCTAACAACCATCTGTAACCTCCAGTTCTAGGTGAATCTGATGCCTTCTTCTGACCTCCACAGGCATTGCACCACACAGGTGCACTTACACATATGCAGGCAATACACTCATATCCATAAAATAAAAATAATAATAAATAAAATACTAAAATTTGAGCTTTTAAAAAGAACCCACAACCTTTTGCTTGACTATGGTGGACTGTATTCTATAGGTGTGGTTCTTTTTTTAATTAAATTTATTTATTATTTTTTTTTAATTTTATTTATTTCTGTATGTGTAGGAATGTACTGTCTGCATGCAAGTTTGTGCACCCATGTCGCGCAATGCCGCGGAGGTCAGAAGAGGGCATCGGATTCCCCTGGAACTGGAGTTCTCCTGGAATTGGAGTTTCAGACGGTTCTTAGCCGCCATGTAGGTGCTGGGGATCGAACCTGGGTCCTCTGTAAGAGTGGTCAGTGCTCTTAATCACTAGGCCATCTCTCCAGCCCCTTATTATTTTTTATGTGTATGAGTGTGCTGTCTGCATGTAGGTTGGTGCATCTGTGTCATGCAATGCCATGGAGGTCAGACGAGGGCGTCAGATTCCCCTGGAACTGAAGTTAAAGACGGTTCTTAGCCGCCGGTGCTGGGAATCAAACCCGGGTCCTCTGCAAGAGCAGCAACACTCTTAGCCACTGAGCCGTTCCAGCCCCAGGTATGGTTCTTTATGGAAGCACATTCATCATGTGTGACAGGGCTAAAGTTCCAACATTGGAGACAGGACTTGTGCAATGGTTGGAGGTGCTGATGATGTCCATGTGGGCCTGTTGCATCTACTGTTGGTGCTGGGCCTGAACTTGTTCTAGAGAAGCAAAGCTAGTGTTGGGAGGAAAAGACTGTGGAATTGAGGAGAGTAAGGATAATCTGTAACCTACAAAAATTTAGAACTGTGTGGTCAACTTGGAACTCTGATCATGTGAATTACTCCAGAGAAAGCTCTTGCCACAGAGCTGCATATGCATCTGTCTCAGGACTCAGAGAAGCTGAAGGAAGAGACCTGTTGGGACATGAAGGCTGTCAACATGTGTTGATGGATCAGCAACAGTACACATGAGGTATGCTGACAGTGACCTTGAGAGCTAATGTCTGCTCACAAATATTGCAGATTTCATTTACAGCCAATTCTAATATGAAACCAGGAAAGGGAATTCTTGGAAGCAGAGATCCAACTTAGCCAAGCTGGTGCATCGCAAAACCCCTCACATATCCTGCTCGCTTATAAAACTCAGGCTATCTGGGACTATGTTACTTCATTTAGCATAATGGCTTCAAGTTCCATCCATTTACCTGCAAAGTTCATGATGTCATCTTTATTTTTTTTAATTTTTTAGTTTTTATTATTATTATTATTATTATTATTTTTACTTTTTTGGGGTATTTTTCAAGACAAGGTCTCTCTGTAACCCTAGCCATCCTGGAACTTACTCTGTAGACCAGGCTGGCCTTGAACTCGGAGAGATCCGCCTGCCTCTGCCTCCTGAGTGCTGGGATTACAGGCATGTGCTACCATGCCCGGCCTTAATGTCATCTTTCTTTACTGCTGCTTAGAATTCCATTGTGTAGATGTACCACATTTTCTCTATCTCCTCGTCAGAGGGACACTCAGGTTGCTTCCAGCTCTTTGCTATTGTGAAGAGAGCTGCAATAAACATAGATGTGCATGTATCTCTGTGATAGGCTGAGTCTTGTGGGTATATACCCAGGAATGGTATGACTGGGTCAGGTGGTAAGTGAAGTAACACAGTCCCGGAAAACAATGTTATCCCTCATTTGTGGATGCTAGCACCAAATCCCCAGTTGAAAGACAAGCTGAGAAAAGTTAATGTTATATTTCTTTTTATCTGAAGGCAACTATCCTGTTATGTGAATTCCTTAATGGGCTCTAGAATTAACTGACCACTTATTTTCAGACTTTGTAATTGTGGTATATATGGAGGGTTTATACTCATATATTAGAGTAATATAAAATTAAAGGGAAAGTGTGAAAAAGTAAATGTCATAGGAGAGTCTACTACTTTATAAGCTAATAAAAATATAATTTAAAAAAGAATAAAAAACCCTTAGGATATCTACGCACTTCAGCACTAAGTTGAACTCTGTTGCGTGCAATCTTCTGTCTTGATGGTAGCTCCTTACTACAGGATTCTCCCGTGTAGTGTTTATCTTCCAGTGGTGTCCCGGTCAGTGCTAGTCATACTGCAGCTTTCAGTGAACACCTGGTAGAAACAGACTCACTCCAGACCTCCTCTGCTTAGCCATCTGAGAGCTTCACTTTGGGCATTCTCTTGGAAACCACTCTACAGTCTCCCCAGAAACTAAGAACTGATGTCTTTTCCAACCTTGTAGACAGGTCTTACAACTCCTAGGATCCACTCCCTAAAGGTTTTTTTTCTTTTGGTCTTTTTGAGACAGGGTCTCCCTTTAGTCCCAGCTGGCCTGGGGCTCACTATGTAGACCAGGCTGGCTTTGAACTCACAGAGATGCACCTGCCTCTGCCTCCTGAGTGCTGGGATTAAAGGCATGTGCCACCATGCCTGGCAGGGTTTGGTTTTTAACTTACAGAGAAATAAAAAACTTGAGGCATCTTGGACATTATTGGTTCCTTAGTAAGCACCAGGTCATTGAACTCACCCAAGACTCATTCCAAGGCAAAATAAACCCAAACATGTTTTATTATTATTATAACTTCTGAAATATTTTTCAATTCTATGCTACTTCTGTCTTCTCCAAAACCCACTTTACAGAGAACTAAAAGGGAGGTTTATAATGCTTTCTTGATCAGGAGTCTTGTTTTGCATTGATATTTTAAACATAACACAGAAAAAAATAGCATAAAGTTTCTTATTTACCTAAATGCAGCACATCGGAATGGGATTCCTTCAGAAGGGAAGTCTCAGTGAGGTAGGTCTATCAAAAGAGAAAGGAGACCCAAGAGAATACATTCTGTAAATACATGACTGTTCATGGTTGCTTGGCATTGAGGTCACAGAAAGTAGAGGAAGTCTTGAGTTCATAAGGTCTGTCTAAATTACATTTTTAAAACTTAGAACTGTTGCTATAGTTTGACTCAGAAGTGTTCCCAAAGGCCCATATGTTAAAGGCTAAGTCTCCAATATGGCTCTGTTAGAAGATGGTGGAAGCTTTAGGAGGCGGTGTCTAGACCGGGGCCTTTAGGTCATTGGAAGCAAGCTCTTGTCGGACCCATCTTCTTTATATTTCTCTTTTTCCGCAGTGGTTTTGCTCCAGCATGCATGCCTGCCATGAGACACTGCCTGCCCTCAGGCCCTAAAGCACTGGGGCCACACTGTCAAGCATGGATCAAAACTATGGAGCCAAAATGAAATTTTTTTTTGGTTGATTTATATCAGGCACTTATTTTAGTCACAAAGAGATGGACTATAACACAAGTATGTCACAACAATAATTTTCACAATCACAACAATATTACTTCAGAGAAGGTGCAACTTTGGAGTCAGACATTTCCTGTGCGGCAAGGAACAGTAATTGAATGTTGTGTCACACTTATTGAGGGCTTTCTGTGTGTCAGACACATTGCCAAATGCTTTACATGCATGATCTGACATATTCCAATCAGCTTCCATTATGTCCCTGTCTTATAGAAGAGGCATCTCAGGCACAAAGAAGTCTTACTGAAGTCATATATGGAGAGAGAGGAAAACTGGAAATCACACCTCATGCTGAGTGCAAGGTCCCTGGAGCCATGCCCTGAGCCACTTGACCCTAGCTTTTCCATTTATAAAATGGGACTCTGATGCCTAACTTTTAGTTAGGTTTAACTTAAAGAAGGCTAAAAAGTTGCTAAAATCATATAGTATTTAGTGGATACATAATAGTATTTTTTCAGAAGGGAGCTTACTTCTCTCGGGGCTGTTTGTCATTTAGAAATTCATTAACTTAATTTATTGTCCTTGCCTTTTTTTTTTTTTTTTTGAGACAGGGTCTACCTGTAGCCCCAACTGGCCTGGAACTCACTATGTAGACCAGGCTGGCCTCAATCTCACAGAATATGCCTGCTTCTGCTTCCCAAGTACTGGGATTAAAAGTATATGCCACCATAGCCAGCTGACAATGCCTTATTCTGCTTGGCTTTTTCACTTTGTGTGTGTGTGTGTGTGTGTGTGTGTGTGTGTGTGTGTGTGTGTGTGTGTGTATTTATGCATTTGTTACTTTGGACCTCAAGTACAGGGCACTAAACGCCATGTGCATTTAATCAATGGGCAGAAGGGTGAGGAGGAGATGGGATCTCTGCTGGGGGTGTGCCCCTAGCCTGCCTGTCCTTCAGTGACCTGGCTTTCCTTTTCAGCTGCCTTGGTGTTCCAGCCGGGTGTGGCTCTGAAGAGGATCACTGTGGTCCTTGTAGCTGGCAGGTGGTAGACAAAACCGGACAGAGGAGGTGGAGGCTCAGAGGGAAGGTCACAGAGCTGTGACCCTCATCTGTCATTTGTTTCTCAGTTCAGAGTGCTTTAAAAACCAAACAAACACAAACCACTTTAACATACAAACACCATACAAAGAACTATATGATGAAAACCATGTGTAGCACCCAGCACCACAGAAGTCTGTGGGCCCCTACTGTGACCACAGGGGTCACTATTCTCTTTGTATATATATGAGCATGTTTGCACATGTGTGTATTTAGAAGTCAAACGTTAACACTGGGTGTTGTTCTCAGTCATTTCCACTTTCTTTTTTTGAGACAGGGTCTCTCACTAAGCCTGGAGGTCACCATTTTGGCCAGGCTGGCTGCCCCTGAACTCCATGGATCCACCCATCTCTGCCTCTCCGGTGCTGAGATTTCAGGCCTCTGCTACTGAGCCTGGGTTTTTACAGGTGCTAGGGATCCGAATTTAGGTCTTCATGCTCATGTGGCAAGCTCTTTACTGACTGAGCATCTCCACAGCCCCAAACCACCTTGATTTTGGTGTTTCATTATTCCATTTATTTATAATTAGCTACATATGAAAACCATAAGGCAATAATATTTGCATGTTTTAAACTATCTACATACACATTGTACCATATTGGACATATGCTATGCATATGTGTATATATATATATATATATATATATATGTATGTGTGTGTGTGTGTGTGTGTGTGTGTGTGTGTGTGTGTATTTTTTTTCTCTGGTAATTTTTCTTTCCCAGCTCAGCACTGTTTGTGAGCTGCGTGGAATGCTATCCTCCCGACATGATATGCTGTTGCCACCGTGGAATCAGAGCAGCTGTGATTACCTGGTGTATGTTTGTGTATGTACACCCTTCCCACGATTGGGCCTGTTAACATTCCCTCATAGAAAGAGGGAGTTGGGGAGGATTCAGGCCCTCATCTGAGATCCTAGCTGCTCATTCTCAGCTGCAGGCAAACCTGCTTCAGCTGCATGTAGTCTTGGGAGGGTGGTGGAACAAAGAGAAGGTGGTAGGTTGCCTGAGGGGAGGCTCAGCTATGCATCTTTTGGGACGTCATCACCAATGCTGGGGTGGCACTCTTCCATGATGCTGCAGTTTGGGGTCCCCCATGTTCCTGTATGTTATGTACATCCCAAAGACAAGGCATTGCTTCACCAAGCTGGACTTGAATGGAATTGTTGCCTTAGTCTGTTGTTTGGTGTCCTAAATGTCTTCTTCTCTCAGCCTATTATTAATTTTAAATTAGGTGTATATGTGTGGGTATGTGGGTGGGAGTGCAGTGCTCTTGGAGGCCAGATGAGGATTCAGATGCCTTCAAGCTGGAGTAATAGGTAGTTGTGAGCAGCAGGACATGGGCACTGGGGTCCAAACTCAGGTCCTCTCTGCAAGAGCAGCAAGTGCTCTAACCACCTACACATCTTTCTGGCATCTCTGTTATCTTTTCACCAGATTTGGGTTTTTGGGGGGGAAATTGTGAGGAAGGTTTATTATAGTCAACCAGACTGTCCCCTACTCTAGAATAGAGACAGAAATGTGACCTTGGGGTTTGGGGATATACATACATATATATGTGTGTATATATATATATATATATATATATATGCTTTTTTGGTATTTTCTTAATTATATATATTTATTGTTATTAAATTTTTTTCATATATCATTTGTCAATCCAATTTAGACTCATTCCCCGTTCCATGCCCCCCACCCTACTTTAGTTCATGCATTCTGTCATACATGTCTTGCATCTTTTTTTGAGTCTTTCCAAAGTATTTTCCCAAAGCAGAGGACTATTGTTTGGGGGAGAACTTCACTGTTTCAGTCAGTTTTTTGTCCCAAGTTTTTTTTGTTGTTATTGTCTCAAAAACAATAAATAGAAATTCCATTTGTGGCTTTTCTTGGATGGTGCATAGATTTGAATTTGATGATCGCATGGCACTCTTACGTCTAGAAACCTTGCTGAACTCTTTGGTTTATTAGTTACCTATTTGTGGATTTTCTTCAGTTTCTGTTGACAATTTCACCAAATTGACTACAGGCAGCTTTTCTTCTCCATTTCCAACCCATGTATTCTATATTTTATTGTGCTCCTCAATTTGACAAATTGGAAATGGTTAGAAACTTCGTCCCACCCTGAAATTAAATGGGTATTACATGTAGGTTAGAGTCCTAGGGGCACCTGCTAAGATTTCTAGGATCTCTGACAATGAATTGGAGCAGGGACATGGATTATGAGAGAAACAGGCAGTTTATCAAGAAAGGAGAAGGTACACTCCTGAGGGTGAAGTGAGAAGGGCATGCCACCTCTCCATGTAAGTGCTGATCCCTGATAGGCCATTTACATAGCGCCTGTTTGTTCATGTATTTGCATATTGTGAATGCTTGGTTTGTTACCTGTAGACTGGGCTGGGAAGCTTTCCTCTGCACACTGGCTTCTATGAAAATTCTTATGTAAATTCACAGTTCACATGTAGATCTCGACGTAAATTCTCTCCTGCCTGTATTGCACCAGCACTTCTCATCAGGATTTGTAGATAGTTCTCATCACATTTAAGAAATTCTCTTATAGCCCAGATTTTCTGGGAGTTGGTTTTGTTTTTCAAACGTGGATGAGAATGGAAGTCAGTTGAATGCTTTCCAGCATGAAGTTTTGCTGGGTGTGGTTGTACACACCTTTGATTCCAGCACTCTGGAGGCTAAGGCAGAGGCAGGTGGATCTCAGTCCAACCTGAACGACATAGCAAGTTCCAAGCCAGCAGCAGATACAGGGAGATCTTTTCTCAAACCATTCCCCTACACCCCTGGAAAAGAACTTTGATTATTGATTATTCTTAATTGGTTGTTATTAGCATTATTAGAGCTTTCTCATGTTTTGCTGTTTGTGTTCCCAGGATAAACTTGGTCGTGTGTGGTACACAGGCTTGGTTGACATGCTTGTTTATGGATTTCTGAAATTGACCTATATTTTCTTTTCTGGTTTTTGTATGGGCTTAAGATATCTTCTTTTGTATGTGCTAGGAGACTGATGTAACATTGAAAGCATATATTCTTTACATTTTGGCAGAATCACCTCAGATCATCTGTGTCATGTAGTGTCAGTTTCTTTCATGGTTATAGGTCTGGTCAGGACGTTGTGGTTGTGTATTCCAGGTGCATGCAGGGGTACATGCCTACAGTTCCTACACTCATAATGCTCAGGCCAGAGGATTGTGAGTCTGAGAAAATTCTGGGGCTACATAGTGAGACCGGTCCAAAACAAACCAAAAAATTCTGTAGCATTTTCTCATTTAACTTTTAATATACTAAATAGCCTTTTAAACATATTTCCATATAATTTATGTTTCCATTTATATTTTCTTGGCCAGTATTATCAGAAATTAAATTATTTTTAGTCTCTGTCAGGACAAAATTGATCTCTTTTGACCTGCTATTCTTGTCAGTCTATTTTTATGCTCTTATTTGTTCTGTTTCCTTCCTACTTAAAAAAAGAGATTTACTTATTTATTTATTTATTTATTTATTTATTGAAGGGATTCACAATATAAGAGCACAGTTGTTTTCAAATCACATTAATGTTGCTCAGTTTACCTTACAACTAGATAATTGGTGCTAGCATCCACAGATGAGGGATACCATTCATTATTTATTTTTCTGGGACTGTGTTACTTCACTTAGCATGATGTTTTCTAGCTCCAGCCATTTACCTGTAAAGTTTGTGGTGTCATCTTTCTTTACTGCTGCATAGAACTCCATTGTGTAGATGAACCACATTTTCTCTATCCACTCATCAGTTGAGGGGCACTTGGGTTGGTTCCAGCTTTTCGCTATTGTGAAGAGAGCTGCAATAAACATGGCTGTGCATGTATCTCTGCAGTAAGATGAGTCTTGTGGGTATATATCAAGGAGTGGTATGACTGGGTCATGTGGCAAGCTCATTTTCAGTTTTCCAAGGGTTCTCCACACTGCTTTCCATAGTGGCTGTATGAGTTTACATTCCCACCAGCAGTGGATGAGTGTTCCCCTTTCCCCACAACCTCTCCAGCACTTGGTATCATTTGTTTTCTTGATCCTAGCCAGTCTTATTGGAGTGAGATGATATCTTAAAGTGGTTTTGGTTAATTTGTATTTCCTTAATTATTAGTGAATGTTGAACACTTTTTCAGAAATTTCTCCAGACATCTCTAATTCCTCCATTGTGAAGGTCTTGTTCAGGTCTTTGCTGTATCTATTTGAGTGGGTATCATTTGTTTTCTCTTCTTTTTTTGAGTTGAGTTTTATATTCCGGGAAATTCAATGTTTTGTCAGATATCTGTGGTGAAGGTTTCCTCCATCTGTGGGTTTTTCTTCACTTCCTTGTGTTTTCTTTTGATATACAGAAGCTTTGGTTTTATGAGGTTTCACCATTTGTCATTGTCGATCTTATTTCTTGTGCACTCATGTCTGATTTAGGAAGTCTTTTTCCTATGCCTATGTCTTATAGTCGCTGCCAAGTTTTCTTCCTATCACCTTCAGGTTTGGGGTTTCACGTTGAAGCCTTTTGACCACCTGGAGTGACTTTTGTACAGGGGTGAGAGGTAGGGGTTTTATTTCATTCTTCTGCAAGTAGTGATCCAGTTTTGCCACACCACTTGCTGAGATTGCTGTCTTTCCTTCATTGTGTCTTCTCAGGCCCCCTTGTCCCCCCCCCAAAAAATATGAGGTAAGCTGAAATTGTATGTGCTCAAGTTTGGATCTTCAGTTTTTGGTTCCATTTGGTCAACAGGTCTTGTTTTTGTGCCCCAGTACCAAGCTTGTTTTTAATGACTACAGCCCTGTAGTATAGTTTGAAGTCTGGTAATAGAGATCCCCCCTGTTTAGCTCTTTCACTCAGGGTTGCTGGTGGCTATTTGGGGTCTTATTTATCCATATGAAATTAAGGACTTTTTTCCAAGCCCCATGAAGAACTCTTAATTATTATTGTTTGTTTATTTAGTTTATTTATTTATTTTATTTATTTTATTTTATTTATGTGTATGAATGTTACTGTCCTGCATGTAGGTCCTGTGCACCCATGGCGTGCATGCTGGCGGAGGTCAGAAGAGGGTTGACCGGATTCCCTGGAACTGGAGTCTCCTGGAATTGGTAGTTACAAAAAAAGACGGGTTTCTCAGCCGCCATGTGGGTGCTGGGGATTGAACCTGGGTCCTTTGCAAAAGAGAGTCGGTGCTCTTTAAACACTAGGCCATCTCTCCAGCCCCTGTTATTTTTAAGTTATATGTATGACCATGCATGTCTGATGTGCAGTGCCTGAGGAAGGCAAAGGCATTGGATCTGCCCTGGAGCTGGAGTTATAAGGCAGTGGATCATGGGGTATAAGAGTAGCCAGTGCTCTTAACTGCTGAGTCACTTCTCTAGCCCCATTTGAATTAAATTAATTGAATTAATAATTCCTGTGGTATTAGTTCGTCAATGCATGTAAGTCTATCTGTATTGTGGAATGCCCTGTAGAACATCGGATCCTCTGGAACTGGAAGTAAAGACACTTCTCAGCCACAATGTGGGTAATGGGAAACAAAACCACATCCTCTGCAACAGCAATCAGAGCTCTTAACCACCGAGCCATCACTCCAGCCTCCACCACCCCCTCCTCCATTTGATTTTTTTTTAAATAAAAAATTTCTGCATGCTACAGGATTATGAACATAGAAGAAAGGTGCTTATTTTCTTTTTTTAAGGGTAAAAAATATTTATTTCTATTTTCAGTTTTTCAACAAACTCATGAGCATTACATCATCTGTAAAATGCAATCTAACATTTGTGATAAATGATTTATAACTCTATATGCTAAATAAAGGATCACACAACTAGATCCTGAAGTTCTGATTTTATGAACTCCAATCATATACTAACTATGCCAAAAACCAAGAACTAGGTCCAAAATTACATTTGAAATAATGAAGCAATGAAACAGCAAAAACGTCAGATATTTCTCAGAGAAATATATGACTTCAAATTTCTTTTCTTTTTTTGGTTTTTGGTCTTTTCGAGACAAGGGTCTCCCTATAGCCCAGCTGTCTAGGAACACTCCTTAGACCAGGCTGGCCTTGAACTCACAAAGATTGGCCTGCTTCTTCCTCCGAGTGCTGGATTTAAAGGCGTGGCGCTACCACGCCCGGCTAACTTCCATTTTCTATAGTATGTTCCAATTAAATTGAAACTAAAGCACTCTTACAGTGGACTTTTCTCTAACTCAAACACCCCCAATCAAAATGGTCTCATTTGTACAACATCCTCTTCATTAAACCCTCCAAGTTTAATTTATTCCATAAGAAGCCATTTCCTTCATATTGCACAAAGGTCAGTTTAAAGCCAATGCAGGCAAATGAGTTCAGAAAAAGAACAGTCATCGCACCTATTTATAGATATTGCAAAATAGCTTCTACTTGAACAATGAAATGGAAAATCTTGTGAATCTACGCTGGCTGTCGTTTCAGTATTACACTGATGGCAGCCGTTACTGACAGAGGTAGCCAAGCTCCATAGATATGGAGATGCAAAAACAGAAAACACTGAGAAGATGACTTAGCAGTTCTTTGACTTCTAATGATTACAGGAACATGCTGATTCTGAGCCACGTTGCCACATAACATCCTTCTGAGTTCTGTGTTTTAAACACAAAGGAGCTTCATGCTGCCTTAAGCAGATATACTGGAATCTTCTTTTAGCGTGCTTTCTTTTCTCTAAGGTATAATAAGAATGTGAGACATTTTTCAATATACCACAAAAGTAATACAGCAGGCTCGAGTCACTCTGATCAAATTGGGGCAATTCCTTTGTAAAATCCACCGATGCCTTCTTTCCTCCATGTCTTCATGATTACATCCATGACACCACTGTAGCAGACGTGCTGATCCTGAAGACGGGCTCTCACAACTTGATACGGGTATGTTGCTGCCACAGCAAATATTTTGGATAGTGCTGCAACAGAGATATATTCTGCTGTGCTCAACTGGGCTTCTGGTAGTCTATTGATATGCTGGTTGTACTTCACCTTCAGCAATTCATAGGCCATAAACTGAAGGGCACCGTGTGATGTTCCAAACAATCCAGGGACAAATCCCTTGTACAATCCACACACACCTTCATATTTATATATTTTCACAAGTGTCTCAAACATTCCTTTGTACTGTTGCTGTGGAGGGCTAACAACATAACGCTACTGTAGCATAAGGCGAGTTTTTGTCACCCACAATGGGTTTGTAATGCAGAGGGTCGTGGCTCCAGCTTCGGCAGCTGAGACGAGGTATTCTGTTGGCTCTAACGGTTCAGTTCTTCCTTCTGTCTTATATGATTTGATGGCATTGTAACTGCGAAGCGGATCTTCACGAGGTCCAGCGGGTGCAGCGCGAGGTTGGACAGGACACCGCCGCTGACGCCGGCTACTAGGTTCTTGTACCGCCGGCTGGCCCTGGCCCGTCATAGGCTCAGGGGTCGTAGACACCACGGCGCCTAGTGCCGCGGACGTGGGACGAGATGCAGTGGCCGCCACTGTGGTGACAGTCGCAGCACGGGACCCAGGAGCCTAGCGGGGAAAACCCGGGGACCAAGGTGCGTGGTGGATGGAGCTAGAGCGGCTCCTGGGCCCGCCCTGCCTCGCCGAAGCGGCGGCGCGCTACCGGGTAGGACACCGGGTGAGAGACCGGAACGTGCTTTCTTTCAAAGAAAAGTTTGTGAGGTTCGTTCACTACATGTTTTTTTTCTCCTGTTTTGGTTTGCATAATTCTTATTGATATATTTTTAGAGTAATTCTATTTATAGTCAATTTATTTTATTATCGATTGACAATTTACAGTTGTATATTTCTATGGTGTGCAAAGTGATGTTATAAGTTATGAGCACAATATAGAATAATTAAATCAAGCTCATTATCTAGCCATCACCTCAGATACTTACTGTGCTTCATTGTGAGAACATTTAAAACTTGCTCTCTCAGCAACTGAAATGTTCAATACACTATGGGCCCTGTTCCTCATGTTGTGCAGTGACTTTCCCCAGACAGCAAACTCACACTCCTCCAGAGATTTTGCAATCCTTAACCTTCCTCTCTCCTATTTGTCCACTCATAGCCTCTGTAGCCATTTTTCTGCTAAGAGTTCTTTCTTTTTCCCCTCCTCCTTCTTCCTTTCTTTTTGGATTTCACATGTTAGTAGCATGTCTTTCCATGCCCGGCTTATTTCATTTAACACAATGTCACCCACTTCTGCTCATGTTGTTGCAAGTGACAGACTGTTCTAGGAATGGTGAAGTCTCTTCAACCTACCAATTTCAAGTCTTTTAGATAAATACGCAGAATTGAGATTGCTGGGTCATGATGGTAGTCTTCTTGCACTGTTTTCGTAATGGCTGTAGTGATTTACACCCCACTAACAGCAGAGTTCCCTTTTCTCCACATCTGCTGGCTTATCTTTTGAGTGGACTGACTTTTTTTCTTCAGCGTGCTACCATAGTCATTTTACACCCTGTCTAAGGTACTAAATATGTGGACCACATTTGGGGCTAATTCTGCGGATAGCTTTACTTTATTAATGACTCACCTGTTGCTGTGGTTTGAACTTTAAATAATACTTCAAATGTTTTTAATATTAGTCTCTTATAGTACTAATTAGAAGACTGTGGAGGTGAGGCCTGGCTGGAGGAAATGGGAAGGCCGGGGTTCCTGGGAATAGGCCCTTGAGGTGATACCTAGCACTGGTTCTGATTCTGCACTTGATGATGGATGATGCCAACACTTCAGACTGGTGCTTCCACCACCACCGGTGGACCCTTCCTGTCCCCCGCTTCCCCACATGTTGGACTGTATCCTCTGAAACTGTGAGCCCAAACGTTTTCCCCCTTGCTATTTTGGTCACACTAATGTAAAAGTAACTAATAGGTCTGTTGAATGTGTGTTTTACTGTTGGCAGTGTCACTGAACATAAGCCATTGCATATAAAAGAGGAGAACTGAAGTGAATGGTTCTGATGTCCAAGAATGGATGCATGTCTTCTGTCAGCCTGTCAGCCTGGGGTGTGGGGCCAACCTGGTGGGTCATTGAGGTGGGTTAGAGGGTTCGATGCCATCATCGTCTGCAGCCTCTATGTACTCCTTCCTCCACAGTGGATGCTGTTGCTCACTGCTTAAGGAAGGGCTGAGCGCCCAAGGGATTTTCTCAGCTTTCGGTGTGGATGTCACACCTCTGCCATAGCAGATGTCTTTGCACGCTCTTGCCTCTGTCCTGCACATGATGCCTCCTGCTTGTGGTTAGAGCCAGACTGTAAATGGGACCATCTCGTTTCTCCTGTTCAGCCTGTCTTAGGCAGATTCTGAGTACCTGGGGCTTCCTCTGCATTCCTAAACTCTCCAGGGCAGCCAACCTGTCTTGCTCCTATGTGTTGGGAAGGTGGGCATCTTTAGGAGATCAGGAACTCTTGCCCTTCTTTCAGTGGTAGCAGAAATGTCTTTTTCAGTTTAGGTCCCAGGCCCTGAGCAGCTTATCTTGCTCCCCTGAGGGCAATGTGAACTCCTACATGTGGCTTTTGCTTCACTGCCTTAATTTTATCATTTTTAACCTTTAAGCTGTGCTTGTTTTATAGAGAACTGAAAAAAAGATAACAATTACGAGTATAAAACTATTTCCAAAGTTTTCCATTTTTTGAGGTGGATAAGAATCATGCACAAATAACTATGAAGTCAATAACTATGGTGATGTTATTACATGGCTCTTTTATCTCCAGTGTGACATTTAAAAAGCTATTTCAGCTTTCTGGGCTTCAACTTTCTCCTCTGCATTGTGCGGATGAATTGGAGAAAGAGATTATATGTTGTGCAGTGACTAGCTATACAGGTTTCCTCAGGAGAACTTTCTGCATGGCAAGTTTTTCTATTTAAAATGTTGATTCGCCAAGGGTGTGGTGGCGCCGCCTTTAATCCTAGCACTTGGGCGAAGGACAGAGGCAGTGGCAGGCGATCTCCGTGAGTTTCAAGGCCAGCCTGGTCTACAGTAGTGAGTTCAGGACAGCTGGAGCTAACAGGGAACCCTGTATCAAAAGAACCAAAAAAAAAAAAATTGTGAATCTCTAAATGTGTTTTGGAATTAACCTATAGTTTTATTTTCAGAATTTGTAACTTTGATTTATGTGTGGAGTGTATATATGCATATTTTGGAATAATATAAATTATAAAGGAACAAAAAACTAGGCGCGAAGGAAGAGAGAAACCTATTTCAAGAACTGACCAAAACAGTAACTTATGCAATTGAAAAGGGTTTGCAAAGACGTGAGAAAAGATGCAAGACAAGGACTTAACATGTATGACAGAAATCCATGAGCTCTGGCGGAAGGTGGGGGGAATGTAAGAGGTGGGCATGGTTGGGGGAATGAGTCCTAATTTGATTAAGAAATGTTGTATGAAACGCAAAAACTTCAATAAAAAGGAGAAACTTTCCGTGCTCTTTACATTGATTCCATCTTGAGGGTCACCGAGGTGCCGTCCCAGTGAATCTTGAGGCAGAGTAGCTGCTGAGGTTGATGGTATTTACCTGTTTCACTGTGGTGAAATTTTATCAACTTCATGCTGATACCAAACCTTGAATACTCTCTTCCCTAGCAATATTTTTTCAAACCTTTAAAAAAATATCTCCACCAGCTCTGCACCGCACTTTCAGTACCTCTGGGACATTTTAGATTAATATGCTAGAAACTTTGTGTCTCGATGCAGTTCTTCTCCCCTTTCTCCCTTCCTTCTTCAGACCTCTAAATTTTGATGATGCTGAAGTAATCAGGGATGAGGAGCATAAAGTCTTCTCCAAAGCTTGGAGAGCTCAGTGCAAGAGAAAATATTTAGCAGGTTCTCTCTAGCCCAAACCATGCTTTTTGAAATTTTGTTTCTATGAACTTCCATAATTTATTTTTTTAAAAATAAAGATCATACATCTTGAAAAGAGTAATGAGTTTTTGAAGGGTTATAAATAGTTACCTAATGGCCTCCCTAGACTAGAAATCACTGCTTCTGTGCTTAGCGGGAGATGTCAGGAAGAATTAACTGGGAAAAGAGATAAACAACTTTGCAGAAAGGAAGCTGTCTTCTGCAAACTCGGCCTGGAGATGGCTTGTGGGAGTCTGGATCCAGGCCCTGTGCTCTCTGTTTTACCACCTTGGGTTAGCATGAGATACAGAGGGCAGTGTCAGGTGGATGCTCACGGTTCACAAACCCAGCCCCTACTGCAAGCACAGCTCATGCTTTTTCACTCAGAAGCTAGTGGACATAGTGGGTAACTGGAATACTGAGGCTAATCTTATTTCTTAAAACTGACACCAGTTATGGGTCATTGCTTTAAAGTCATCCTGAAGTTGATTTTGTTTAATTCACATTGCATATGGTTCCGGGGTTTGTAGCAGAATTTTCAATATACAAATATATGATATGACTTTGAGGTGTTTTCAGGTGCTGTTTCCCCCTTTATCCTCCCGCCTCCAATTAATCTACTTTTTTCTCCTAGACAGTTTCACATTTATTTTCATGCAATACATGCATACATAATGATTTTATGCTTCTGTATCAAATTTGATGCTAGAGAGGGGTCATGAATTCTTAGTGGTCGGTGACATCTGAAAACAGGGTTCTGTGGGGACAGCGAAAGAACTCCTGGGGATATTGAACCCCTTTCAGGAATGATAGCTGTAAATTGGATTTTTCATAATAACAGGATATTTGCCTTCCATCTTGTCTGCCTATTTTTCTAGGTTTAACACTGACATGCTGATAATGGAAAAGCCACGTGACGAGGTCACTGCTGCTTTGATGAAGATTTAGGCAGGGTACCAACCTCCCTGGGAGCCTGTGTGTCTTAATTGCTGTGTCTTCACCACAAAATAATTCCCATTTCTCTTAATATATCCTTGTTGAAGCCATAAAAGGTATGAATTTCATGAAACACTGACCTTTGAGTGTACCTCTTTATGACATTTTGAAACAAGATGGAATGGAGAGTGTGGGGTCCATAAAACAGCTTCCTTCTGCTGCAAAGCAAACACAGAAGAATGGCTGTGGTACAGCTCGAGTTCATGCTGAACTCGCTCACATTTTAAGGGGACATTATTTTACTGTTTAAGAAAATGATTGACATACTGTGGTTTCTCAGTCTTGGGTATTTGGCAGACAACCTCCCAAACACAAAGGGAGTCTGTTACTTCAAGGATACTTACTGACAGTATTTGTTGTAATGCTAAAACCTGCAATTTCCATTGAAAATTACAACTTGGAAGCTCTCGTCTGTCCTGCTGAGCCTGGACAAGCCTCCTGATAGTAACACTTTCCTCAAGGGATTAATGGGAATATTTACAAATGTGAGGGTTTTTCTGCCCTGCTTTAAAGGATTTTTTTTAATTTTAAAAACTTTTTGAACTGGGGCTTTGGAAGAAGGAATGGCTCCAGTGTTTCGAGAGCCTGGGTCTTGCAGAGGACCTGGGTTCGTTTCCAGCACCCGCCCATGTGACAACTAACAACCATCTGTGGACCCCATTTCTTCCTGGTGATCCAATGCTTTCTTCTGGTCTCTGTGGGGATTACACACATATGGTAGACTTGTGTACATACAGGAAATCAGGTAAAACAATTTAAAGATTGACTTAGGTATCCACTTTTTTTTTTTTTTTGGTATTTTTGAGACCAATTTGAGGGTTCCCTGTAGCCCCAGTCTGGCCTGAAACTACACTTCATAACAGGCTTGGCCTTGAACTCTCCATGAGATCTGCCATGCCTCTGCCTCCCGAAGTGCTGAGATTAAAGGCGTGGCTACCCACTGGCAATTATCCAACTTTCAAATAAATGAAAATTAGTGTATTAAGTACATCTTATAAGTGCTGCAATTGCAACATTCCCACACATGCAGATTATGTACTCTGGTCATATTTACCTGCTATCAGTGCTCTCTTTCTCTTCCTTTTCCCCTTCTCTTCCTCCTCAGAAGCCTAAGTAATCCCCTAATTTAGTTTCATGCCATTTTCCTCCTCTCAACTTCCACATACAAAGGAAATATATAATTACTTGTCTTTGTGAGACTGGCTTATATTTCACTTAAGTATCATGGCTCTTCATTTCCACCCAATTTTCCTACAAAAGAAAGGAGGTAATTAATTGATCTTAAAGATGAGCAAAACTCTCGGGAGAAGTGTGCTCTCTCTCCCTCTCCTCTCGCCCTTCTTGCTCGTCTTGTATATATATATGATATATATATATATGTTATATATTATTTATTTATATAACACATATATATTAAGTATATAATCTATACTATAGATTATTTTCATTCTTTGGACCCAAACCCTTGTCTGAAATCCTTAAACTTGGCAAATTAGGCGGGTTGTGGGGAAAATTGTAACTATAATCACAGCATTTGGGAGGCTGAGGAGGATGGACCTCAGAGATTTGAGCACCTGGTCAACTTAGGACAAATTCCAGGACGGCTGGTACTAAAAAGGAGACACTATCTCCAAACAACAACAATCACCACCCCAAACATAGCCTGGCTATTGTGAGTACTGCTATCAGAACCCGGACATGGAGGTGTCACTATAGACCTTTATTCTTTGGGGGTATTGCGGTCATTTGTGGAGGAATGTCCACCTTTAGGCCAAGTTGTTTGAACACTTGGTCTCTAGTGGGTGATGCTGTTTGTGAGGTCATGGAATCTGTAGGAATGAGGTGGATGGCCCTGCTGGAAAGGAGTTGGTGTTACTTAGGTTTGAAGAGTTTTCACAGAACCCTGCCCCCAACTTTCCCATTTTGTTTTTGCTCCTGGCTTTTAGTGGTTTGTGGTTGGGTAATGTGAGTCAGTTTTCCTGTCCCAACTGCCTGCTGCCATGCGCTCATTATAGCCTCTCTCAAACATAAGCCCCAAATAATAAAGTTTTCCTTCTTTTTATTTTATGAGTTGCTTTTGTCCATCCGTGGTTTTTTTTATTTATTTTATTATTTTAAAAAGATATTTTTTTAATATATTTTTATATGCATGTTGGTAATCTGACTCATGTTGTACAATGCCCGGTTGGAGGAAGGAGAAAGGTCTGATCTCTCCTGAGACTGGAGTACGGACAGTTTGTTAGCTTGCCATGTTGGGCCTCTGGATTTGAGGTGGGTCTTCTGTGCAAAGAGCAGCCCATGTTCTTTTCTGCTGAGGCATCTCTCCAATCCTCTTATTTTTATTTATTTTATTTTATCATGTAATGAAATCTTTTGCCTCTATGCATGTAAGAACACATGTGTTATGTCCAGGGAGGTCATAGGAGAGTGTCCTCCAATCCCTGGACTGGAGTTTAAAGATGGTTATTAGTGCTATGTGGGTGCTTGGGAACCGAAACCCCAGTCCTGCCAAGAGCAGTTCGTGTTCTTAACTGCTGAACCACCAATCTCTCCAGCCCCAGTCATAGTGGTTTTAATCAGAGTAACAGAAAATTAATCCATACAAGTATGTACCCATGACTGGATCATGGAAGTTCTAACAAATGTTACTGTTTCTGTTACCGTGTGGTGAACTGTTAACATAGTGTGCTAGATAGCTTCAATTGTAAACTTGCCACAATTGGGAAGAAGGAAAACCTCAATTGGAATGATTTTCCTTTCTTGGATTGACCTATTGGAACTCATGTCTGTGAGCTGTATTCCTTTGATTGTTGAGTGGATGTGGAGGTGCCCAGGCCACTATGGACAGTGCTACCCCTTAGCAGGTGACCATATGAGCATCCCTGAGTGGGTCCGTTAAACAGTGTTCAGTAAGTTTTCAAAGGGACATACTATGTTGTTTGTCCTTTGGCCATCTTTTTCAGGTTTTTTTTTGGTAGTAAAAAACATTTTTTTTTAATGCTTTTGCTTTTTTTACTGGACATAATGGACAGATACTAGTTTTCTACTAAGTAGTTATACTGTGTGGCTAAATTTAATCCTAAACAGTTTAAAAAGCAATTTAACCTCAGAATGTTTGAAAACCTTTAAAAGATGGAGCTGGTACCTGGAGGGATATGGCTCAGTTGTTAAGACACTGGCTGCTCCTGCATACAACCTGGGTTTGGGTCTTAGCACCCAAACATTGTGGCTGACATAGAACCATGCATAACTCTAGTTCTAGGGTGTCCACTGTCCTCTTTTGGCCGTCACAGATATTGCATAACACAAGTGCACAAACATGCATGCAGGGCAAACACTTCATCATACACATTAAAAACAATGTAAATGTGAAGCAAGGCAATGGTAGTTGCATGCCTATGGTAGTTACCTTACGTTCTCAGAATTTTCTGACACGCAGTAGGGTTTTGCTTGAGTCTCAGCTAGGCAAGTTAAGGGGAAAGGAACAGCTCAAATGCTCAAAGAAGAAGAGGCGCGGGTGGAAAAGGAGGGAGAGAGGAGAAGAAGAGAGAAAGAGGGGGGAGTTGGAAGAATTGGAAAGAGAATCATATTTTTAAGATGAGACCTCAGTGTATAAAAATATAATACAGAACAGTGTATCTGTGTGTAATTGACAGAAACACAATGTATTTCACACACAAGGTATAAACTTGGGATTTCCTACTGGAAAATCAGTATACTGTATGATAATGGAAGTATGGAAATCTTTTACACTCTTAATAACAAAAAGTAAAATCCCAATAGAAGAGACCCCCAACAAAAACCAGTCTTCTTCAGATTCCTAGATCTTTAGAAAACAGCTGATCCCATGATTAAATCTCTGAAACTGTAATATACTTACCTCTCAGGGCTGTAGTCGGCATTGAAAATTGAGTAGGTATAAACATGGTACAGAGGGGGCTGGATGAGATGGCCTACATGTCCGGTTAAGAGCACGAATCCGCTGCTTACAGAGGACCTTGGGTTTGATCCCCAACAACCACATGGTGTCCGAGAATTCCGAAATTCAATTCCAAGGGAGAACCTCCAGTTCCAAGGGGAATTCAACACCCTCTACCTACCTCTGCAGGCATTACACAACAAGGTGCGCAGACCTGCATGAAAAAAAAAAAAAAAAAAAAAAAAAAATAAATAGATTTAAAAAAACATTAAAAAAAACATTTTAAAAAAACATGGGTACTAGGACATCCGAATGGCTGGGGTCCATTAATAAAATTGCATTACTTCAGATACACAGCCTAATTCCTTAAATTACTTCCTGTTACTGCTGGAACATATTACCATAAACAGTAGCCCAAAGCATCAAAATTTTCTTTTTTCATAGTTTTGGAGATTGGAGGCCTGATATGTGTTGCTCACAGTGAAAATCTCTGTATTGGCAGGGCTATTCTTTCTGGCAGGTTCCAGGGAAGATTTTTTTTTTTTTTTTTTTTTGCCTCTTTCTATGGTCATTCTGCTGGCTGGTAGCCTTCCTCAGCTTGAGGCTGCATAGCTAAGTCATCCTCTGGCCAATTTCTCTCTTACTTCCTCTTTATACGGACATCATGATTATATTTCCAGGCCATCTGGACAATTCAGAACAGTCTGGCTATATTAAGCTAATAATTGACTGTATCTCCAAACTCTCTTGTGTTGTAAAAGGTAACCTCCTGCTGGCTTTGGCTTCCAGTTTTCCGGCTGCATGTGGTGATATCCTTTGTGTGCTAANTTAATGAGGTTCCATTTGTCAATTGTCGATCTTATTTCTTGTGCAACTGCTGTCTGATTTAGGAAGTCTTTCCCTATGCCTATGTCTTATAGTCTGCTGCCAAGTTTTTCTTCTATCACCTTCAGAGTTTGGGGTTTCACGTTGAGGCCTTTGATCCACCTGGAGTTGACTTTTGTACAGGGTGAGAGGTAGGGGTTTAATTTCATTCTTCTGCAAGTAGTGATCCAGTTTTGCCAACACCACTTGCTGAAGATGCTGTCTTTCCTTCATTGTGTCTTCTCGGCCCCCTTGTCAAATATGAGGTAGCTGAAATTGTATGTGCTCAAGTTTGGATCTTCAGTTTTGTTCCATTGGTCAACAGGTCTGTTTTTGTGCCAGTACCAAGCTGTTTTTATGACTACAGCCCTGTAGTATAGTTTGAAGTCTGGTATAGAGATCCCCCCTGTATTGCTCTTTTCACTCAGGGTTGCTGTGGCTATTTGGGGTCTTTTATTTTTCCATATGAAATTAAGGACTTTTTTCCAAGCCCATGAAGAAACTCTTATTATTATTGTTTGTTTATTTATTTATTTATTTATTTATTTATTTATTTATTTATGTGTATGAATGTACTGTCTGCATGTAGGTCTGTGCACCCATGGCGTGCAATGCTGCGGAGGTCAGAAGAGGGTGACGGATTCCCCTGGAACTGGAGTTCTCCTGGAATTGGAGTTACAGATGGTTCTCAGCCGCCATGTGGGTGCTGGGGATTGAACCTGGGTCCTCTGCAAGAGCAGTCGGTGCTCTTAACCACTAGGCCATCTCTCCAGCCCCTGTTATTTTTAAGTTATATGTATGCATGCATGTCTGATGTGCAGGTGCCTGAGGAAGGCAAAGGCATTGGATCTGCCTGGAGCTGGAGTTATAGGCAGTGGATCATGGGGTATAAGAGTAGCCAGTGCTCTTAACTGCTGAGTCACCTCTCTAGCCCCATTTGAATTAAATTAAATTGAATTAAATTAAAATTCTGTGTATTGTCTGCATGCATGTAAGTCTATCTGTATTGTGGAATGCCTGTAGACATCGGATCCTCTGGAACTGGAGTTACAGATGGTCGTTAGTCCTATGTGGGTGCTGGGAATTGGACTCTGGATCTGCCAAGGCTTTTAGCTGCCGAGCCATCACTCCAGCCTCCACCACCCCCTCCTCCATTTGATTTTTTTTTAAATAAAAAATTTCTGCATGCTACAGGATTATGAACATAGAAGAAAGGTGCTTTATTTCTTTTTTTAAGGTAAAAAATATTTATTTCTATTCAGTTTTTCAACAAACTCATGAGCATTACATCATCTGTAAAATGCAATCTAACATTTGTGATAAATGATTTATAACTCTATATGCTAAATAAAGGATCACACAACTAGATCCTGAAGTTCTGATTTTATGAACTCCAATCATATACTAACTATGCCAAAAACCAAGAACTAGGTCCAAAATTACATTTGAAATAATGAAGCAATGAAACAGCAAAAACGTCAGATATTTCTCAGAGAAATATATGACTTCCAATTTCTTTTCTTTTTTTGTTTTTGGTCTTTTCGAGACAGGGTCTCCCTATAGCCCCAGCTGTCCTAGAACTCACTCTGTAGACCAGGCTGGCCTTGAACTCACAAAGATTGGCCTGCCTCTTCCTCCCGAGTGCTAGGATTAAAGGCGTGCGCTACCACGCCCGGCTAACTTCCATTTTCTATAGTATGTTCCAATTAAATTGAAACTAAAGCACTCTTACAGTGGACTTTTCTCTAACTCAAACACCCCCAATCAAAATGGTCTCATTTGTACAACATCCTCTTCATTAAACCCTCCAAGTTTAATTTATTCCATAAGAAGCCATTTCCTTCATATTGCACAAAGGTCAGTTTAAAGCCAATGCAGGCAAATGAGTTCAGAAAAAGAACAGTCATTGTATCTATTTACAGATACTGCAAATTAGCTCCTACTTGAACAATGAAACGGAAAATCTTGTGAATCTACGCTGGCTGTCGTTTCAGTATTACACTGATGGCAGCCGTTACTGACAGAGGTAGCCAAGCTCCATAGATATGGAGATGCAAAAACAGAAAACACTGAGAAGATGACTTAGCAGTTCTTTGACTTCTAATGATTACAGGAACATGCTGATTCTGAGCCACGTTGCCACATAACATCCTTCTGAGTTCTGTGTTTTAAACACAAAGGAGCTTCATGCTGCCTTAAGCAGATATACTGGAATCTTCTTTTAGCGTGCTTTCTTTTCTCTAAGGTCATATAAGAAATGTGAGACATTTTCATATACCACAAAAGTAATACAGCAGGCTCGAGTCACTCTGATCAAATTGGGGCAATTCCTTTGTAAAATCCACCGATGCCTTCTTTCCTCCATGTCTTCATGATTACATCCATGACACCACTGTAGCAGACGTGCTGATCCTGAAGACGGGCTCTCACAACTTGATACGGGTATGTTGCTGCCACAGCAAATATTTTGGATAGTGCTGCAACAGAGATATATTCTGCTGTGCTCAACTGGGCTTCTGGTAGTCTATTGATATGCTGGTTGTACTTCACCTTCAGCAATTCATAGGCCATAAACTGAAGGGCACCGTGTGATGTTCCAAACAATCCAGGGACAAATCCCTTGTACAATCCACACACACCTTCATATTTATATATTTTCACAAGTGTCTCAAACATTCCTTTGTACTGTTGCTGTGGAGGGCTAACAACATAACGCTACTGTAGCATAAGGCGAGTTTTTGTCACCCACAATGGGTTTGTAATGCAGAGGGTCGTGGCTCCAGCTTCGGCAGCTGAGACGAGGTATTCTGTTGGCTCTAACGGTTCAGTTCTTCCTTCTGTCTTATATGATTTGATGGCATTGTAACTGCGAAGCGGATCTTCACGAGGTCCAGCGGGTGCAGCGCGAGGTTGGACAGGACACCGCCGCTGACGCCGGCTACTAGGTTCTTGTACCGCCGGCTGGCCCTGGCCCGTCATAGGCTCAGGGGTCGTAGACACCACGGCGCCTAGTGCCGCGGACGTGGGACGAGATGCAGTGGCCGCCACTGTGGTGACAGTCGCAGCACGGGACCCAGGAGCCTAGCGGGGAAAACCCGGGGACCAAGGTGCGTGGTGGATGGAGCTAGAGCGGCTCCTGGGCCCGCCCTGCCTCGCCGAAGCGGCGGCGCGCTACCGGGTAGGACACCGGGTGAGAGACCGGAACGTGCTTTATTTCAAAGAAAGTTTGTGAGGTCGATTCACTAACTGTTTTTCTTCCTCCTGTTTTGGTTTGCATAATTCTTATTGATATATTTTTAGAGTAATTCTATTTATAGTCAATTTATTTTATTATCGATTGACAATTTACAGTTGTATATTTCTATGGTGTGCAAAGTGATGTTATAAGTTATGAGCACAATATAGAATAATTAAATCAAGCTCATTATCTAGCCATCACCTCAGATACTTACTGTGCTTCATTGTGAGAACATTTAAAACTTGCTCTCTCAGCAACTGAAATGTTCAATACACTATGGGCCCTGTTCCTCATGTTGTGCAGTGACTTTCCCCAGACAGCAAACTCACACTCCTCCAGAGATTTTGCAATCCTTAACCTTCCTCTCTCCTATTTGTCCACTCATAGCCTCTGTAGCCATTTTTCTGCTAAGAGTTCTTTCTTTTTTCCCCTCCCCTCCCTTCTTCCTTTCTTTTTGGATTTCACATGTTAGTAGCATGTCTTTCCATGCCCGGCTTATTTCATTTAACACAATGTCACCCACTTCTGCTCATGTTGTTGCAAGTGACAGACTGTTCTAGGAATGGTGAAGTCTCTTCAACCTACCAATTTCAAGTCTTTTAGATAAATACGCAGAATTGAGATTGCTGGGTCATATGGTAGTCTTCTGCACTGTTTTCCGTAATGGCTGTAGTGATTTACACCCCACTAACAGCAGAGTTCCCTTTTCTCCACATCTGCTGGCTTATCTTTTGAGTGGACTGACTTTTTTTCTTCAGCGTGCTACCATAGTCATTTTACACCCTGTCTAAGGTACTAAATATGTGGACCACATTTGGGGCTAATTCTGCGGATAGCTTTACTTTATTAATGACTCACCTGTTGCTGTGGTTTGAACTTTAAATAATAGCCTTCAAATGTTTTAAATACTTAGTCTCCTTATAGTACTAATTAGAAGACTGTGGAGGTGAGGCCTGGCTGGAGGAAATGGGAAGGCCGGGGTTCCTGGGAATAGGCCCTTGAGGTGATACCTAGCACTGGTTCTGATTCTGCACTTGATGATGGATGATGCCAACACTTCAGACTGGTGCTTCCACCACCACCGGTGGACCCTTCCTGTCCCCCGCTTCCCCACATGATGGACTGTATCCTCTGAAACTGTGAGCCCAAACGTTTTCCCCCTTGCTATTTTGGTCACACTAATGTAAAAGTAACTAATAGGTCTGTTGAATGTGTGTTTT
The DNA here is from genome assembly GCA_009823505.1 of Rhizomys pruinosus. NCBI lineage: Eukaryota > Metazoa > Chordata > Mammalia > Rodentia > Spalacidae > Rhizomys > Rhizomys pruinosus. The sequence goes on from VZQC01014560.1 coordinate 3,620,047, forward strand.
ACTGTTGGCAGTGTCACTGAACATAAGCCATTGCATATAAAAGAGGAGAACTGAAGTGAATGGTTCTGATGTCCAAGAATGGATGCATGTCTTCTGTCAGCCTGTCAGCCTGGGGTGTGGGGCCAACCTGGTGGGTCATTGAGGTGGGTTAGAGGGTTCGATGCCATCATCGTCTGCAGCCTCTATGTACTCCTTCCTCCACAGTGGATGCTGTTGCTCACTGCTTAAGGAAGGGCTGAGCGCCCAAGGGATTTTCTCAGCTTTCGGTGTGGATGTCACACCTCTGCCATAGCAGATGTCTTTGCACGCTCTTGCCTCTGTCCTGCACATGATGCCTCCTGCTTGTGGTTAGAGCCAGACTGTAAATGGGACCATCTCGTTTCTCCTGTTCAGCCTGTCTTAGGCAGATTCTGAGTACCTGGGGCTTCCTCTGCATTCCTAAACTCTCCAGGGCAGCCAACCTGTCTTGCTCCTATGTGTTGGGAAGGTGGGCATCTTTAGGAGATCAGGAACTCTTGCCCTTCTTTCAGTGGTAGCAGAAATGTCTTTGTGTCAGTTTAGGTCCCAGGCCTGAGCAGCTTATCTATGCTTCCCCTGAGGGCATGTGACTCCTACATGTGCTTTTGCTTCACTGCTTAATTTTATCATTTTACCTTTAAGCTGTGCTTGTTTTATAGAGAACTGAAAAAAAGATAACAATTACGAGTATAAAACTATTTCCAAAGTTTTCCATTTTTTGAGGTGGATAAGAATCATGCACAAATAACTATGAAGTCAATAACTATGGTGATGTTATTACATGGCTCTTTTATCTCCAGTGTGACATTTAAAAAGCTATTTCAGCTTTCTGGGCTTCAACTTTCTCCTCTGCATTGTGCGGATGAATTGGAGAAAGAGATTATATGTTGTGCAGTGACTAGCTATACAGGTTTCCTCAGGAGAACTTTCTGCATGCAAGTTTTCTATTTAAAATGTGAATCTCGCCAGGTGTGGTGGTGCGCGCCTTTAATCCTAGCACTTGGGAGGCAGAGGCAGGCGGATCTTCGTGAGTTCAAGGCCAGCCTGGTCTACAGTAGTGAGTTCCAGGACAGCTGGAGCTACAGGGAAACCCTGTCTCAAAAAGACCAAAAAAAAAAAAAAATGTGAATCTCTAAATGTGTTTTGGAATTAACCTATAGTTTATTTTCAGAATTTGTAACTTTGATTTATGTGTGGAGTGTATATATGCATATTTTGGAATAATATAAAATTAAAAGGAACAAAAAAAAAGAAAGAGAAAAACCTATTCAAAGAACTGACCAAAACAGTAAACTTATGCATTGAAAAGGTTGCAAAAGACTGAGAAAAAGATGCAAGACAGGACTTAACATGTATGACAGAATCCATGAGCTCTGGCGGAAGGTGGGGGGATGTAAGGGGTGGGCATGGTTGGGGGAATGAGTCTAAATTTGATTAAGAAATGTTGTATGAAACGCACTCGATAAAAAGGAGAACTTTCCGTGCTCTTTACATTGATTCCATCTTGAGGGTCACCGAGGTGCCGTCCCAGTGAATCTTGAGGCAGAGTAGCTGCTGAGGTTGATGGTATTTACCTGTTTCACTGTGGTGAAATTTTATCAACTTCATGCTGATACCAAACCTTGAATACTCTCTTCCCTAGCATATTTTTTCAGACTTTAAAAAAATATCTCCACCAGCTCTGCACCGCACTTTCAGTACCTCTGGGACATTTTAGATTAATATGCTAGAAACTTTGTGTCTCGATGCAGTTCTCCTCCCCTTCTTCCTTCTTCAGACCTCTAAATTTTGATGATGCTGAAGTAATCAGGGATGAGGAGCATAAAGTCTTCTCCAAAGCTTGGAGAGCTCAGTGCAAGAGAAAATATTTAGCAGGTCTCTCTGTTCCCAAACCATCTTTTGAAATTTTGTTTCTATGAACTTCCATAATTTATTTTTTTAAAAAATAAGATCAGTCATCTTGAAAAGAGTAATGAGTTTTTGAAGGGTTATAAATAGTTACCTAATGGCCTCCCTAGACTAGAAATCACTGCTTCTGTGCTTAGCGGGAGATGTCAGGAAGAATTAACTGGGAAAAGAGATAAACAACTTTGCAGAAAGGAAGCTGTCTTCTGCAAACTCGGCCTGGAGATGGCTTGTGGGAGTCTGGATCCAGGCCCTGTGCTCTCTGTTTTACCACCTTGGGTTAGCATGAGATACAGAGGGCAGTGTCAGGTGGATGCTCACGGTTCACAAACCCAGCCCCTACTGCAAGCACAGCTCATGCTTTTTCACTCAGAAGCTAGTGGACATAGTGGGTAACTGGAATACTGAGGCTAATCTTATTTCTTAAAACTGACACCAGTTATGGGTCATTGCTTTAAAGTCATCCTGAAGTTGATTTTGTTTAATTCACATTGCATATGGTTCCGGGGTTTGTACAGAATTTTCATACAAATATATGATATACTTTGAGCATGTTCAGGTCTGTTTCCCCCTTTATCCTCCCGCCTCCAATTAATCTACTTTTTTCTCCTAGACAGTTTCACATTTATTTTCATGCAATACATGCATACATAATGATTTTATGCTTCTGTATCAAATTTGATGCTAGAGAGGGGTCATGAATTCTTAGTGGTCGGTGACATCTGAAAACAGGGTTCTGTGGGGACAGCGAAAGAACTCCTGGGGATATTGAACCCCTTTCAGGAATGATAGCTGTAAATTGGATTTTTCATAATAACAGGATATTTGCCTTCCATCTTGTCTGCCTATTTTTCTAGGTTTAACACTGACATGCTGATAATGGAAAAGCCACGTGACGAGGTCACTGCTGCTTTGATGAAGATTTAGGCAGGGTACCAACCTCCCTGGGAGCCTGTGTGTCTTAATTGCTGTGTCTTCACCACAAAATAATTCCCATTTCTCTTAATATATCCTTGTTGAAGCCATAAAAGGTATGAATTTCATGAAACACTGACCTTTGAGTGTACCTCTTTATGACATTTTGAAACAAGATGGAATGGAGAGTGTGGGGTCCATAAAACAGCTTCCTTCTGCTGCAAAGCAAACACAGAAGAATGGCTGTGGTACAGCTCGAGTTCATGCTGAACTCGCTCACATTTTAAGGGAACATTATTTTTACTTTAAGAAAATGATTGACATACTGTGGTTTCTCAGTCTTGGGTATTTGGCAGACAACCTCCCAAACACAAAGGGAGTCTGTTACTTCAAGGATACTTACTGACAGTATTTGTTGTAATGCTAAAACCTGCAATTTCCATTGAAAATTACAACTTGGAAGCTCTCGTCTGTCCTGCTGAGCCTGGACAAGCCTCCTGATAGTAACACTTTCCTCAAGGGATTAATGGGAATATTTACAAATGTGAGGGTTTTTCTGCCTGCTTAAAGGATTTTTTTTTAATTTTTAAAAATTGAACTGGGGTTGGAGAGATGGCTCAGTGTTTGAGAGCACTGGGTCTTGCAGAGGACCTGGGTTCGTTTCCCAGCACCCGCATGACAACTAACAACCATCTGTGACCCCATTTCTGGGGACTCCAATGCTTTCTTCTGGTCTCTGTGGGGATTACACACATATGGTGCACTTGTGTACATACAGGAACATCAGGTAAAAAATTTAAAAAGGAATTGAACTTAGTATCCACTTTTTTTTTTTTTTTGGTATTTTTGAGACAGGGTCTCCCTGTAGCCCCAGCTGGCCTGGAACTCACTTCATAAACCAGGCTGGCCTTGAACTCCCAGAGATCTGCCTGCCTCTGCCTCCCGAGTGCTGAGATAAAGGCGTGTGCTACCACACCTGGCAATATATCCACTTTAAAAAATAATGAAAAATTAGTGTATAATAATCATATAAGTGCTGCATTGCAACATTCCCACACATGCAGATTATGTACTCTGGTCATATTTACCTGCTATCGCTCCCTTAATCTCTCCCTTTCCCCTTCCTCTTCCCCTCCCTCAGCCTTAGTAATCCCCTAATTTAGTTTCATGCCATTTTCCTCCTCTCAACTTCCACATACAAAGGAAATATATAATTACTTGTCTTTGTGAGACTGGCTTATTTCACTTAATATCATGGTCTTCATTTCCACCCATTTTCCTACAAAGAAAAGGTAATTATGATCTTTAAAGATGAGCAAAACTCGGGAAGTGTGCTCTCTCTCTCTCTCTCTCTCTCTCTCTATATATATATATATATATATATATATATATATATATATATATATATATATATATATATATATATATATAAACATATATATGTAGTATATAATATCTATCTATAGATTATTTCATCCTTTGACCAAAACCTTGTCTGAATCTATAACTTGGCAATTAGGCTGGTTGTGGGGATTTGTACCTATAATCCCAGCATTTGGGAGGCAGAGGCAGATGGACCTCAGAGATTAGAGCACCCTGGTCTACTTAGCAAATTCCAGGCCAGCTTGGACTACAAAGAGACCCTATCTCCAAACAACAACAATCACCACCCCAAACATAGCCTGGCTATTGTGAGTACTGCTATCAGAACCCGGACATGGAGGTGTCACTATAGACCTTTATTCTTTGGGGGTATTGCGGTCATTTGAATGAGGAATGTCCCCTTTAGGCCCAAGTGTTTGAACACTTGGTCTCTAGTGGGTGATGCTGTTTGTGAGGTCATGGAATCTGTAGGAGGTGGAGCCCTGCTGGAAGGAGTGTGTTATTGGGTTTGAGAGTTCACAGCCTGCCCCACTTCCAGTTTGTTTGCTCTGCTTTGTGTTTGTGGTTGGAGATGTGAGCTCAGTTTTCTGTCCCAACTGCCTGCTGCCATGCGCTCATTATAGCCTCTCCCTCTCAAACCATAAGCCCCAAATAAAGTCTTTCTTTTTTAAGTTGCTTTTGTCCATAGTGGTTTTTTATTTATTTTATTATTTTAAAAATATTTTATTTATTTTTTATATGCATGTGTGTAACTGCACTCATGTTGTACAATGCCCGTGGAGGACAGGAGAAGGCATCTGATCTCTCCTAGAACTGGAGTTACGGACAGTTGTTAGCTGCCATGTGGGCTCTGGGATTTGAGGCTGGGTCTTCTGTGCAAACAGCCGGTGTTCTTAACTGCTGAGGCATCTCTCCAATCCTCTTATTTTTATTTATTTTATTTTATATGTATGAATCTTTTGCCTCTATGCATGTAAGAACACATGTGTTATGTCCAGGGAGGTCATAGGAGAGTGTCACATCCCTGGGACCTGGAGTTATAGATGGTTATTAGCTGCTATGTAAGTGCTGGGAACCAAACCCCAGTCCTCTGCAAGAGCAGTCAGTGTTCTTAACTGCTGAACCATCTCTCCAGCCCCAGTCATAGTGTTTTATCACAGTAACAGAAAATTAATCCATACAAGTATGTACCCATGACTGGATCATGGAAGTTCTAACAAATGTTACTGTTTCTGTTACCGTGTGGTGAACTGTTAACATAGTGTGCTAGATAGCTTCAGACGTCAACTTGACACACCCGGGAAGAGGAAACCTCAATTGGATGATTTTCTTTCTTGGATTGACCTATGGACATGTCTGTGAGCTGTATTCTTGATTGCTGAGTGATGTGGAAGGGTGCAGCCCACTATGGACAGTGCTACCCCTTAGCAGGTGACCATATGAGCATCCCTGAGTGGGTCCGTTAAACAGTGTTCAGTAAGTTTTCAAAGGGACATACTATGTTGTCCTTTGCCATCTTTTCAAGTTTTTTTTTGGTACATTTTTTTAATGCTTTTCTTTTTTACTGGACATAATGGACAGATACTAGTTTTCTACTAAGTTATGTGTGGCTAAAATTTATCCTAACAGTTAAAAAGCAATTTAAACTCAGAATTGTTTGAAAACTTTAAAAGATGGAGCTGGAGAGATGGCTCACTAGTTAAGACACTGGCTGCTCCTGCATACAACCTGGGTTTGGGTCTTAGCACCCAAACATTGTGGCTGACAACCATCCATAACTCTAGTTCTAGGGTGTCCACTGTCCTCTTTTGGCCGTCACAGATATTGCATAACACAAGTGCACTTACATGCAGGCAAAACACTCATACACATTAAAAAAATGTAAATGTGAAGACAGGCATGGTAGTGCATGCCTATAGGATCAGTTACTCAGAATTCTGACACGCAGTAGGTTTGCTTGAGTCCAGCTAGGCAAGTTAAGGAGAACACCATCTCAAAGAAGAAGAGCTGGGGAAAGGAGGGAGAGAGGAAGAAGAGAGGAAGAGGGGAGTGGAAGATGGAAAGAAAGAATCATATTTTAAGATGAAGACCTCAGTGTATAAATATATACAGAACGTGTATTGTGTATTGACACACAATGTATTCACACACAAGGTATAAACATTTGGATTTCTACTGGAAAATAGTAACTGTATGATAATGGAAGTCATGGAATCTTTACACTCTTAAAACAACAAAGTAAAACAAATAAAAAAAACCCCCAACAAAAACCAGTCTTCTTCAGATTCCTAGATCTTTAGAAAACAGCTGATCCCATGATTAAATCTCTGAAACTGTAATATACTTACCTCTCAGGGCTGTAGTCGGCATTGAAAATTGAGTAGGTATAAAACATGGTACAGAGGGCTGGAGAGATGGCCTAGCGGTTAAGAGCACCGACCGCTCTTACAGAGGACCTGGGTTTGATCCCCAGCACCCACATGGTGTCCGAGAACCATCCGAAACTCCAATTCCAGGAGAACTCCAGTTCCAGGGGAATCCGACGCCCTCTTCTGACCTCTGCGGCATTGCACAACATGGGTGCGCAGACCTGCATGCAGATAGTACATTCATATACATACAGAAATAAATAAAATTTAAAAAAAATTTTAAAAAACATGGTACTGAATGGCTGGGGTCATTAATAAAATTGCCATTACTTCAGATACACAGCCTAATTCCTTAAATTACTTCCTGTTACTGCTGGAACATATTACCATAAACAGTAGCCCAAAGCATCAAAATTTTCTTTTTTCATAGTTTTGGAGATTGGAGGCCTGATATGTGTTGCTCACAGTGAAAATCTCTGTATTGGCAGGGCTATTCTTTCTGGCAGGTTCAAGGGAGATTTTTTTTTTTTTTTGCCTCTTTCTATGGTCATTCTGCTGGCTGGTAGCCTTCCTCAGCTTGAGGCTGCATAGCTAAGTCATCCTCTGGCCAATTTCTCTCTTACTTCCTCTTTATACGGACATCATGATTATATTTCCAGGCCATCTGGACAATTCAGAACAGTCTGGCTATATTAAGCTAATAATTGACTGTATCTCCAAACTCTCTTGTGTTGTAAAAGGTAACCTCCTGCTGGCTCCAGGGTTTCGGATGTGGGTATCTTTGTGTGCATTATTAAGCATATTCTTAGTTTATCTTCCCACAGAAGGAGAAGATATTTGTAGTTGTAGAGAAGGCACCAGGGTTGATCTTGGCTTAAGTAAGACAGGCTCACTACTCCACTCCCACCAGCCCATGGTTTGTAAACTGCTAGAGGACTCTGACCCAGGCAGGCTCTTTTCTTCCAATTCCTCTGTACAGTTGCTACAAAACTGCCATGGCACACACAGGCCCAGGACATTGTTGACCTCATATTCTGCAATAGTCACAAAATATAATATGCCTGGTTTCTCCTTGAGCCATGTGACACAGCTTCTTGCCCTCCTAGTGACCAGGAATTGATAATAATACATATATTTCTACAGTTTTGAAGGCATCAAAGCCTTTAACTATGAGACTAAAGACTAGTGATGGTTTAGATCACACATAGGCCCATAACATAAGACAAAATAACCAAGGCTTTCTACTGTATCCCTATGATGGCGTGCAATGTCCAGGTGAGCCAACATTTGATGCTTTTCTTGCCCCAAATTCCTTTTGTTTCAAGAACATTTTTCTAGTCACTATGACACATTACATTCTATCACACCAACTTCCAAGTTCACTCCCAGGTCGGGTATGTAACATGGTCCTTGGACACAGTAATCTAGGGGCCTCTGCCTGTTGAATTGTGACAGGACCAAGCGATGAATGGCTCCTGGAAGAAAAGCAAAGAGGGTTTTCTGGGTATCAATGAAATGATGTCAGGATTCAAGACTCATGAATAAGAATACACGAAAGTCCTTGTATTAGGCAGGGTTGACTAGAGGAAGAGATCTGACACATATATATTACTATGAAAGGGGATTCACTTTCATATTACTATGAAAGAGGCTTACATGATAGGACCTAGTCATCCCCATACTAGAGTGGCCGAGAGCCCAGCAGCTGCTCAGTCAGTGGAGGTGAAGGCCTCAACAACCCCAATCTGGCATAGAAGACCTGGAGGATTCCTAGAGAGTTGCTGGTCTTTGGCTCATGTTGGAAGGCTAAAGAAGCTGGAGTCTGATGTCAGCAGAAGATGACAGCGGCAGCAGCAACGGAGGCAATGGTGGTGGCAGAAGTGGCCAGAGACTATTTACCAGCAAGAAGGGAACGCAGGAAACAGGCAAACTGCTTTCCCCTGGATCCCATTCTATCTGGGCCACCCATTGGAAAGCACGGCCCACACTGAGGAGTGCATCTTCTCCCCTCAGTTAATCCTTTCTGGACGTGCCCTCAAGACCCACCCACGAGCTTGTCTCATGGTTTACTCCAGATACTATTAAGGTGACAATCAAAATTAACCACCACAGCCTTGTACCCCAAACTTATATTTTCAAAGAATGCCTTTTTACAATGGGTTTAGTGGTGGTCTCCATGTTATGATCCCCCAAACCTGAGAATGTTACTTTAATCTTAATGGCAGTGGAATGAATAATGAATAATATGGTAATAGATATGTTTAAATTAAGGATCTTGAGTTGCAAGATTGTTTGTGATTATCCACATGGGTCTTAAATGCTTTCAATAGGATCTTATGAGAAAAAGACAGGAGATATAAGACAGGAGAGGAGAGGGCAGCAGAGCACCACAGGACGCTGATGAGAGACGGAGGCAGTGATTAGAATGATGTGACTATAAACAAAAGAATGCCAACAGCCACCAGGAGACAGAAGGCTTCCATGGAGCCTTTGGAGGGAGGAAAAAAGCCCTTCTGATACTTTGATTTCAGAGTTTTGGCCTTTGGGACTGCAGAGAGAGAAAAAAATTCATAGTGTGAAGCCATCCAGTTGGTAATAATTTGTTACTGTACTCTCAGGAAATAAGTTGGCCTTTGATAGGCTAAGACGGGCACACCAGCTACTTGTTAACAACAATATGACAATAGTCACAATAGCAGCTAGTATTTCTCAAACATGCATTCTTTGCCAAGAGCCACACTAAGCATGCTAATACATTATCTTAATCAATTGCACAACACTTCATTAGACAGGCATCTCTGTAGGGGAGGGAACTGAGGTTTATTTGGGGCCCAATAAACAGCTAGTGGTTGGAGCAACTGAGATTAGATCAGGGTCTCTGATTCTTCCTGTCATGTGAATCATCAGTGATGTCCAATAATACTTCAAGGCAGCCCATTTCCTTGGGAGGAGTAGTCAGAGAAAATAAAGTGAGCTGCTGCTGGCAGAGAGAGCCCACTGTTCTTGGGAAGTTTGGCAGCTCTTATGCCAATTCATGAGCCACCCTGCCAGGGGAAGGATAGGGCACAACAGGTGCATTGTGGGATGAGAGGTGCTGGGCTCAGAAATTCTCCTGATTATTCTTCAGAGCTCAAACTATTTTCACTGTGGCTTTCAATCCCCTACACCTTCCCCATCCAGTGGTAAAGTAGCCAGAGAATGTTGCTAACACACCTTTCCTGGGGGAGATGTGAGCAGCACCTACCTCCTCCTCCTTTGGTAGCAATGACAATCCAAGGGACAATTCCACCGAAGTTCATCCTGAGTAGTTGATGAGTTTACTGGGTTTACTCACAGAGCATAGATGATGGCCACAAGGCCACACCAGAAAGTCTTTACCCAGCATTGATGATGGCTTCTCACAGCTGTGGAGACAGAACCCTCACCTTCCCCAGCCTGGATCCTCTAGCCCTTCCAGGAGACCACATGCAGGTACAGCAGAATTTCCCACAACAGATTGGGAAGAGTGGCTGGATGATTTCGGTGAGGGTCCCATGACCCTTTCTACCCCTCCAGTGAGGGGAGGTCAACAGTCAACAAAACCAGCTTTTGGTGCAAGCTGGAACAGCTGAATTCCTGAAGATGGTGGTTGTTTGATCAGACAGTCCTGTATAAGAGGAAGCATGCTTGCATGAAGAATGGACATTATTGGCTGGGCTTGCTCTTAGGCAGTCTAAAGTGAGTCCACCCAGATCCCAAAGTCCTGTGTGAGTCCTGCTTGTCAAGTCACTGATCTTTGTATTATCTTGGGCACTTTGCAGCAATTTCTATTCCCTTCCTGGGAGCTCAGTTTCCCTTTGATCTCATACATCTGCTAAGGTCTATAAACTCTGGGAACTAAAACAAGCTCAAAGGAAGCGTAAAATTGAAGCAGAAGTCCTTTCTACACCACTTCAGTTTGTGCACTTGGGGACAATCTGAATAGGAGGAACTTCATAGGATTCAGAACGGATAGCTCTAGTGGAGACTAGGTGTTTGTGCCTAGTCTAAGGTGCAAAGGATGAGGAACTTATTGCATTGGATGAAGCAGAAACATACTGACAGACAACCTTTAATTGTTCTGAACTACTAAAAGACTGTTTAAAGACCCTCCTTCTTTTCCTATAGACCATGGGTAGAGGTACTGACAAGGGACAAGATGAGACACCTGTGGGGCTAACACCTACTGAGTACTTTCTGAATGACAGGAGTTTCATACATGTTTAATTTAGGTTTCAAAACAAACTTGGAATGAAATGTTATTATGTATTTTCCATGGAGCATGTAGAATTCACTCAGTCATTTTATCTGCCAACCAGGGTTGGCAAAATGGCAGAACTGGAATTCCATGGCCCATGATTTTTTTAAAAAACATATTATCCATCCCCCCCCCCCCAAAAAAAAAGCTGGGTGTGGTGGCGCACGCCTTGGGAGGAAGGCAGGTGGATTTCTGGGAGTTCAAGGCTAGCTTGGTCTACAGAGTGAGTTCCAGGACAGCCAGAGCTACAGAGAGACCCAGTCTCAAAAAGAACAAAAAACAAAACAAAACAAAACAAAACCATACTATCCATAATAAACAAACAGTAGAATTGACTGACAATATGACCCTCACATCTATAAAAAGGATATGTTGGGAGATCCTTTCATCTTCTGGTGTCTTCTTCAATTTCCTCCTTCAGGGATTTAAATTTTTCATTGTAGAGATTCCTCTGTAGAGATTGGTCACGCTTGTTCCTAGATATCCTATTTTTTTAAGCTATTGTGAATGGGAAGGTCTCCTTGTCTTCCTTCTCCAATTTCTTGTTATTGGCATAAAGAAAGGCTACCAATTTTTCTAGGTTAATATTGTATCCCACCAGTTTATTGAAACTGTTAATTGTTTCTAGGAGTTTTTCTGGTGGAGTTTTTGGCTTCCCTTAGGTAAAATATCATATCATCTGCAAAAAGGGATACTTTGACCTCTTCTTTTCCAAATAGTATTCCTTTGACTTCCTTTTCATTTCTTCTTGCTCTAGTGAGCATTTCAAAAACTATATTGAGAAGGAATGGGGATCGGGTTCTTGACTTTAAGGGGAATGCTTCTAATTTTACCCCATTTAGAATAATGTTGGCTGTGGGTTTGTTGTATATGTCTTTAATTATGTTGAGGAAAGTTCCCTCCAGTCCAATTCCCATTTTGAATTTTGTCAAAGGCCTTTTCCACATCAACTGAGATGACCATGTGGTTTTTGTCTCTCAGTCCATTTATGTGCATTATGATATTTATTGATTAATGTATGTTGAACCATCCCTGTATCTCTGGTATGAATCCAATTTGGTCATGATGGATGATCTTTTTGATGTATGCCTGTATGCAGTTTGCAAGTTTTTTGTTGAGAATTTTTACATCTATGTTTATTAATGAAATGGGTCTATAGTTTTCTTTTTTGGTTGTATCTTTGCCTAGTTTTTGTATTAGAGTGATGCTGGCTTCATAGAAGGAATTTGGGAGATTTCTCTCTGTTTCTATCCTCTTGAATAATTTGAGTAATAATGGCTGTAGGTCCTCTTGGAAGAATTAATATCGTAAAAATGACCATCCTGCCCAGAGTAATATACAGGTTCAATGCAATCCCAATTAGAATCCCCATGAGCTTCTTCACAGACCTAGGAAGAAAAAATCCTAAAGTTCTTATGGAAAAACAAAAAGACCCTGGATAGCCAAAGCAACCCTGAGCAAAAAGAGCAATGCAGAGGGGATCACTATACCAGACTTCAAACTATATTCTGGGCTATAGTTATAAAACAGCCAGGTATTGGTGCAAAAACATACTCAATGGAACAAATTTGAAGATCCAAACTTGAGCACATACAATTTCAGCCACCTCATATTTGACAAAGGGGCCAAGAAGACTCAATGGAGGAAAGACAACATCTTCAACAAATGGTGTTGGCAAAACTGGATCACCACTTGTAGAAGAATAAAATGAAACCCCTATCTCTCACCATGTACAAAAATCAACTCCAAATGGATCAAAGACCTTAATGTGAAACCCAAAATTCTGAAAATGATACAAGAAAGCATTGGCAGCAACCTACAAGACATAGACATAGGAAAAGACTTTCTAAATCAGACAGCAGCTGCATAATAAATAAGGTCAACAATTGACAAGTGAGTGGGAACTTATTAAACTCAAAAGCTTCTGTACAGTGAAAGAAACAATCAAAGAAGTGAAGAGAAAAGCCACAGAGTAAGAGGAAACCTTCACCAATGATATGTCTGACAAAGGATTAACATCAAGAGTATATAGACTGCTCAAAAAATAAAGGAGCAAGAAAACAAATGACCCACTCAAAAGATGGAGTAAAGAGCTGAACAGCGACTTTACAAATGAAGAAGTAAACATGGCTGAGAAGCATCTTAAAAAGTGCTCAACATTGCTAATAACTAAGGAAATGCAAATTAAAACCATTTTAAGATATCATCTCACTCCAATAAGGCTGGCTAGGATCAAGAAAACAAATGATTCCAAATGCTGGAGAGGTTGTGGGGAAAGGGGAACACTCATCCACTGCTGGTGGGAATGCAAAATCATACAAATCACTATGGAAAGCAGTGTGGTGAACCCTTAAAAAGACTCAAAATGAGCCTACCAGCTGACCCAGCGATACCACTTCTGGGTATATACTCACAAGACTCATCCTACCACGGAAATACATGCACATCCATGTTTATTGCAGCTCTCTTCATAACAGCAAAGAGCTGGAACCAACCCAAGTGCCCCTCAACAGATGAGTGGATAGAGAAAATGTGGTACATCTACACATCTATGCAGCAGTAAAGAAAGATGACATCATGAAATTTGCAGGTAAATGGATGGGGCTAGAAGATTTTATGTTAAATGATAAGTAACACAGTCCCAGAAAAACAAATGACAAATGGTACCCCTCATCTGTGGATGCTAGCAGACTGAGCAATGTTGATGTTGTATTCCTCATGATCTGAAGACAACTGTGCTCTTGTATTGTGAGTCTCTAAACAGGTTCTGGAACTAGCTTACCATTTATTTTCAGACTTTGGATTTTTGGTATATGATGGTGGGTATGTATGCATATTTTGGAGTAGTGTGGAATTAAAATGGAAAAATGTGAATCAAGAAATATGATATGGAAATAACATACAGTTTGTTTTCAGAAGATACAGTTTTAATATAGGTGCAATGTATCAGGCTGGTGTAACTTAGCCTTTCTGGGTGCTTAACGACCACACTTAATGCCCATACCAATTTGGCTGAGGGACCTAAGGAATAACTTTGTTCCTTGCCCTCAGAGGTCAACTAAGTATTAGGGGACTATGCATGGGGGCATCTCTTGAAATGTCCTGCAAATGTGGATTACCAGTCTTCCTGTGTAGGGAGGTCTTGGAGATCCACTAATAGGACTTCAGCCAGTGTCCAGTCTATAAAGAGGAAAGTCTGTTCATGCTTCAAAAAGGGAAGCCTGGTCTAGCAAGACCTGACTTTGTCCTCGAGTGGATGGAACTGGTAAATGAGAAGTTGAAAGGATCCAGGGGCTCCCCCCCAAAAAACCCCTGAGTGACCCCTGAGGATCCTCAGCTGACCTTAAGAAAACAAAAACCAAGCCTGGCTTGGTGGCGCATGCCTTTAATCCTAGTACTTGGGAGGCAGAGGCGGGTGGATCTCTGTGAGTTCAAGGCCAGCCTGATCTACGGAGTGAGTTCCAGGACAGCCAGAGCTACAGGGAGACCCTGTCTCAAAAAGACCCCCCCCCAAAAAAAACCAACAAAAATACCCCAAAACAAAAACAAAAAACCAAAACAAAACAAAAACCTTGGTTAATCTGGGCTAACTGTGTGGCTTTAAGGATCCAAAAGGAAAGTAAAACTAGAAATAATCAGTAAGGCCTGAGAAATTGTACTTCAGATATAAAACTTGAGATCTTAGTAAAAAGACAAAAAGAAAAAAGAGAGCACTGTTGTTTGGCCTGTCTTTAATTCTTACTGGCAAGTGCATGTACTCTGTGGTTGCCACTGCTTTTGCCATTCTTCAAAGACATGAGACACAGCTTTTTAACCTCCAATATGGACTGAAGACTCATGTCTCTCCAAGAATCCTCCAAACCTTCAATGCCACATGGGGACTACTGAGATAGCCAGCTTGTGGACTGAGCAGCTACTGGCATTTCAGCCTCATCAGAGTATAGACTGCCATTGTTGGACTACCCATGCTGTATCATGGAGGCCAGTACAGGAAGATCAAGACAGGACGCATGCTTACTGGACCTCATTTGGGTGACCATGGGAGGGAAAGACCCCAGTGTGGAGCACAGGGCAAGATTGATGGCTGTTTGGGCTTGCCAAGGAGGAACCTTCAAACACTTCCTTAAGGAAAACAAGACATCTTTTAGCAAAACAAAACAAAACAAAATAAAACAAAACAAAAAGAAAATCCTCCAATTCAGATAATATGTGCATGTATATATTTATGTATATATATATGTGTGTATATATATATATATATATATATATATATATATGCAATACAAGTTGGGGAGAACAACAACAACAAAAGAACTAGAACAGCAACAACAACGAAGGACTCAGAATGAGATGCAGGACATGTGTGGCAGAGTGCGGGAACTCAGATGGGGTGGGGGCATGGAAAGGGAAGTGACTCTAGATTCACTTGAGAAATGATGTATGGAAAAAGTTTAATAATAAAAAGGATTTCATCTTACTCTGGTAAGACAGGCTAAGATAAAAAAAAAAAAAGAATACCAAATGCTGGAGAGCTTGTGGGGAAAGGGGAACACTCATCCACTCCTGATGGGAATGCAAAATCATACAACCACTATGGAAAGCAGTGTGGAAAACTCTCAAAAGACTCAAAATGAGCCTTCCACCTGTACCAGTCATACCACTCCTGGGTATATTCCCACAAGACTCATCCTATCACAGAGATATGCACATCTGTTTATTGCAGCTCTATTCACAATAGCGAAGAGCTAGAAGTAACCCAAGTGCCTCTCAACCAATGAGTGGATAAAGAAAATGTGGTACATCTACACAATGGAGTTCTATGCAGTGGTAAAGAAAGATGACATCATGAACTTTTCAGGTAAATGGATGGAACTAGAAGCCATTATGCTAAGTGAAGTAACACAGTCCCAGAAAAACAAATGACGTATGGTGCCCCTCACTTGTGGATCCTAGTACCAGATCTTTATTTGTAAGGCAAACTGAATAATTATTATTTTCATTTCTTTCTTAGTAAATATAACACCTGATGTTACTCATTACCTTGCTATGTAATGTAGGAATGTAAAGTAATATTTCTTCTTTACCCACATACAACTCTACTGTCAAAATGTGAATCCCTAAACATGTTTTGGAATTAACCTATAGTTTATTTTCAGACTTCATAATTTTGGCATATGTGTAGCATGCATATATGCATATTGTGGAGTGATACAAATTGGAAGGAACAATAACAGCAAAAAAGACTGGGTCAAAGAACTGACTAAAACAGTAAACTTCTGCACAAAATATTAAACTTCTGCACTGAAAAATTTAAAAAACACTGAGAAAAAGATGTAAGACATGTATGGCAGAATACATGTCCTCTGGTGGGTTGGGGGGGGCCAAGGAAGGGGGGATGGGTCTGAATTTGATTAAGAAATGTTGTATGAAATGGATAAAACTTCAGTAAAAAAGGATGTGTTAAAAATACCTGAATGGGAACTGGAGATCTGGCTCAGCAGTTAAGAGCATTGGCTGTTCTTACAGAGTACCCGGATTGGATTCCCAGCACCCACATGATGGCTAATAACTCTCTATAACTCCAGTTCCAGGGGAATATGACTCTCTCTTCTGACCTCCACGGCATGGGTGTACTTACATCCAAGCAATGCACTCATACACATAAAAAATAAATACCTGAATGAAGCATCAATGTGATGATGCATGCCTTTAATACCAGCACTGAGGAGGCAGAAATGGATTTTAGTGAGTCTAAGGTCATTCTAGAGGACTTTCAGGCTAGCCAGGGCTGAGTAGTGAGAACTTGTCTCTGAATGAAACACTTTATGTACAATTAGATGTGTAAGTCCAAGTGTATTTTTCTTTGTTATTTTTCGTAGGTCAAAGGACACCTGCTGAGTTGTACGCTGAAATGTTACCAAGGTAACATTCTTCAGTCTACTGAAGGATTAACTGGCAGTGGCTATGGAAAATAACAGATACTTCTGCAGAGTCATGTCATTTTCCTCAGGGAATGGGCAATTATTCAGTCAAACACATATTTAGTGAGTTTGTTAATAACCTCACACTCTTGTGGCAGAAAGGCTTTGGAAAAGTCGAGGCCTATAGAGGATGAGAAGGCATTATCAGAGGAGAGTGGGGAATAATGATGTGGTTATCCAACCACACAAAGACAGAGATCAGGCCAAATGATGCTACAGATCATCCTCATCTTTCTGCCATGACCTCTTCCTTGTCTAAGCTTTAAGAGCAGTGAAGTTCAAGGTGTGATCTAGACCTTGAGGCTTATCTACTAATGTTTTTTTGAGTTATTTATTTATTTATTTATTTACTTATCTTTTGAGACAGGGTCTCTCTGTAGCCCCAGCTGGCCTGGAACTCACTATGTAGACCAGGCTGTCCTTGAACTCACAGAAATATGCTTGCCTCTGCCTCCCAAGTGCTGGGATTAAAGGCGTGCGCCACCTTGCCCGGCTGCTAAGTTATTTATTTTTTATTGTATGAGCATATTGGCTACATGTGCAGCCATGTCATGCAATGTCTGTGGAGGCCAGAAGAGGGCATCTGATCTCCTGGAACTGGAGTCGTGGATGGTTGTTAGCCTCCAGATGGGTGCTGGGATTCAAGCCCAGATCCTCTGCAGGAGCAGTCTGTGCTCTGAACTGCTGATCTGTCTCTCCAGCCCCTGCTAATGTTTCTTATAATACTGGAAAGAAATAGATACAGATATGAAGAATACATATTTGAAAACATTTGCAACAGGATGAAATGACTATGGCAATTTTGTTGTATCAACTATCAATTTCAACATGCTAGAAATTAAAGTGTCCAGTTCTTTATCACAGACAGTTGGAGAAGCCAATGCATTATCATTAGAATGGGCTTTCTGACCTGAAAGTCTCATCATCCATAAAGCTAAAATATTTTTTGGTCTCTTTGAGACAAGGCCTTCCTGTAGCCCCAGCTGGCCTGGACTTGCCATGGAGACCAGGCTGGTCTCCATCTCAAAGAGATCTCAAAGTTCCTTACCCTCCCCAATGCTGGAATTAAAGGTGTGTGCCACCATGTCCAGCCCTAAAGCAAAAGTATTTTAAAGCAATGATTTGCATACACATATATTTACATGATATGTGTTCCATTTATGTCTTTTTAGGTTTCTCTGACTGATCTTTATCATGTCTGTGGCTTTTCCAGGCACAGTATTTATATGTTTATTTCCCACAAAATGGTAAAAATAGTTTTTTTTATTTTCTATATTTTCCTAGGAAATAAACTGCCCTTTGCAGTCACATCATGTCCTTGATGATCTAGTTCCAACACATCCCTCCTTCCAGCCTTTCTCCCCATTCTCTTCTACAGCTCTGTCTTGCTAGAATGCTTGTGAATGCCTCTCGTCTTTGCCTAGTGCACTATTTTTCTGGTCTTTAAGCCTCAGCTCAAGTGTCATTTCCCTGTGGAGCCTCCCCAGGGCCCTTGCTCTGTTTTATCCATTCCTCCTCCAGTGACCTCAGCACTTTGTACACGTGGATTCTGTGGTAGCATTGTGGATCCTTTCCCATCATGTCCGTTTGGCCTGAAAGCCTCATGCTTCAAGACTCAGACCAGGGGGGCTGGAGAGATGGCCTAGCAGTTAAGAGTGGTGACTGCTCTTGCAGAGGACCCAGGTTTGATCCCCAGCATCCACAAGGTGGCTGAGAACCATCTTTAACTCAAGTTCCAGGGGAATCTGACACCCTCTTCTGACCTCCGCAGCATTGCACGACACAGGTGCACAAACCTACATGCAGACAGTACATTCATACACATACAAAAATAAATAAAATAAAAAAAACATTAAAAAAAGATTCAGACCAGGTTCAAGGCTTCTTCTCCTGGTGGCCTTTGCACAACACTGATTCTGCTCCTTCCTCCATAGTATTATTGTTACACATTGACAATATACAGTGCATTCATATACAAGTTACTAAACACCTACCATATATCCGATCCCATGCCAGGGGCTAGGGATGCAGCTCAGTTGTAGAATGCTGGCCTGGCCTGCATAGAACCCTGTGTTTCATCTCCAGCGTTACATAAACCCATCGTGGCGGTCCACGGCTGTAATTTTAGCCCTTGGGAGGTGGAGGCAGGAGGACCGGCAGTTCAAGGTTACCCTTTGCTGTATACTGAGCTCGAGGCCCGCTTCTATACGTGGCCCTAAAGGACAAATGAACCCATATTTTAGAGGAAAGAGATAGTAAAACCAACTGGCCAGCAAACACTAGTCACAGTATTTCAGGTGATGGGAAGCATATAAATCAGAGCTGCGGGAAGATGTCTGAACAGATTTGAAAGAGCTGGTTGAGTGAAGAAGGGTTGGGAATGCCACAGAGACAATGACATGTATGTTTGGGGGCTGGGAAGCCAGAATTGTGAAATCATGGACAGCTCCATTCTAGACAGAGGAAGGGCAAAGAAAGGCCCAGCTAGGAACACATATGTGTGTTCCCGAGGTGGCAGGAAGGCTGCCGAGTGGGAAGCTGTGTAAGACAAGGAGAAAAGTGATTAGATTGGAGTGGTAGACCTCACAGGCCATAGAAAGATTAGGTTTTATTTTAAGCACAGTGGGAATGCACTGGGAGGTTTAAGTGGAGGAGCATGCAGTGTGGCTTATATCCTCCTAACGTCATTCTGAGACAACATTGAAAGACCATGTGATGGCAGTGGGCTGGCCCAAGATGGCAGCACAATAGATGGAGAGAAGAGGAAGGACTGGGTTATATTCTGAAAGTCTCACAGTCAGGAATGGGTGACTGCTGGAAAGTCATACTGATATTGTGACATGAAATAGCACACAGAATTCAATACTGTACCAGGTGGGGGTGTTGGAGTCCTTTGCAGCTCTGAATCTGAGGCTTATCCTATCCACTATGGAATCTCCACTAGGAAACAGTACAAATCTGTTTCTGTGCTAGCAAAAACATGGGCACTGGTACCTGGATCCCCAGGCATTTTCTGATTCAACACTGCCCTTAGGCCAGAGAAAGCAAACATAGGCTAGCTCGGGCATCTGGGATCCGTTTCCATCTCTTCCTGCAGTCACTTGTCAGATCCCTCCCCACCACAGCCAAAAAAGCTGATGGAGAGCAAGAATGCTTTTTTGGAGGCCCTGAAATCTGCAGGTGACAAGCTTGAGGTGGTGGACTTCTCAGCCATGTGGTGTGGACCATGTAAAATGATCAAGCCCTTCTTTCATTCCCTCTGTGAAAAGTACTCCAACGTGGTATTCCTAGAGGTAGATGTGGATGACTGTCAGGATGTTGCTCTAGACTGTGAAGTTAAATGCGTGCCAACATTCCAGTTCTATAAAAAGGGCGAAAAGGTGGGTGAATTTTCTGGAGCTAACAAGGAAAAGCTTGAAGCCACTATTAATGAATTTGTCTAATCATGTCCTGAAAGGCATCCCCAGCCACCAGCTGTTTAAAGCCTGTCATTTTTAAAATTTGCAACAAAGTATGAAGTATGGAGATTGTATACCCAACTGCCGTCTGATTATAAATGACAATAAAATATTAATTCTACCCTTTAAAAAAAAAAAAAAGAAAAGTGTCCTAATACTAAATCCAAGACAAAGCCTCAGGCCTCATCCCAGATTCTGCCTGGCTTTGTACCAATTTCCTTTCAACAGCAGCCATCCCATCCTGGAGGGAGATTGGGACTCAAGAAGTAAACTAACTTTGTACATCCCAGGAAGCTCCTGAAAGTTACAAGATTTACAAGGTCCCTCCCCAAGCCTGCATGAGCAGTAAGGACTTCTGGGAGAAAGGGCACACTGATCTGCCAATCCTCCTGTATGATGTACAGACGTCTCCAGGGATGCAGGTTTTGTGAGTTATCACTCATGCAGGAGTGGGTTTTGGGGTGGTAGAGCTGCTTTTGAACCGTCCATGTTCCTACAAGTAACCCTTTACCCATTCTCCTATAAATAGCCCCAAAAGCTCATTGGCTTGCCTTGCTGGCATTTTGGAGTATTTTTCCTTTGATCTGTCATCAGTGTCCTATCTGGTATGAGTAGATGACTGTTCATATCTCCCTAGGAAAAGAAAACACATAAATTCTTTTAGCTACTGAGCCAATAAGCAGCCCTATGGAACACCATTGTTCTCTCCTTACATAGACCAAACAGAGGTTTGTACAAGACAAAGTGGCAGGTCTGTGCTCAAAAGAGGTATGACAGCCAGGGACCCACTTCTCTGCCCATGTGTACTAGCATTCCAAAATTCCTTGGGATCTGATTTGGGTATAGATTTGAATGAGCATGACTCCAGAGCTAATACAATGAACTCCAGGGGCCACATTCCACACAACTGTGCTTGCTGGTGTGATGGATTCAGTCTCTAACAAGCAGACTGGATGGCAAGGGGCTCAGAGTGCCAGTCACACTTGCTTTCCTAGGCTTCCTATGTCTACATCTTTTTTTTTTTTTTTTTTTTTTTTTTTTTTTTTTTATGTGTGCAATTGTACTGTCTGCATGCAGGTCTGTGCACCCGCGTGTCGTGGTGCACCAATGCTTGCGGAAGTCAGAAGAGGGTCTCGGATTCCCCTGTAGCTGGAGCTCTCCTGGCGAATTGGAGTTGGATCGAACCCGGGTCCTCTGTAAGAGTGGTCGGCGCTCTTAACCGCTAGGCCATCTCTCCAGCCCCCCTATGTCTACATCTTAACAGTAATATCAGCTTCAAAAATATGAGCAGGCCATATTTTACTATTTAAATTGGAACACGAGGGGCTGGAGAGATGGCCTAGTGGTTAAGAGCACCGACCGCTCTTACAGAGGACCTGGGTTCGATCCCCAGCACCCACATGGTGGCCAAGAGCTGTCTGAAACTCCAATTCCAGGAGAACTCCAGCTCCAGGGGAATCCGAGACCCTCTTCTGACTTCCGCAGCATTGCACGACACGGGTGCACAGACCTGCATGCAGACAGTACATTGCACATACAGAAATAAATAAAAAAATTTTTTTTAAATTGGAGCACGAAGAAGAAAAGGAGGCTCAGCTGATGATGCTCTTAACAGACAGCATAAAAATGCTGATTTTTTTCCTCCTATATGATGTTGATAAAAATCTTCTTTCCTTAAAATTCATCAGCATCACATTTGTTGTTGAGGGCATTTGTGGAATGAATACTGATGCATGCCGATCAGCTCAGATACTCTGTACACTGTTGGCATCTAGGTCGGGAAGAGAGTGGGACAGAGATGAGTGAGATGTGGTGAGTGGTCTGGAAAAGGTCAGTTATTTAACTGACAAGTCATTCGTTCAGGCAGATCTGGATAAAGTCAATATAATACAAAGACATCTATGATGGAACCTTGAATAATTGATGTAATCAAAAGGCCCTGGAAACAGAGGAGGAATCCAACTTCCTATGACATGTGGGATAATGTGACAGCGTAAGCGTTGGAGTCAAGCCCTAGGTCTGTTACCCTGCATGTACTATCCACTAATGTATTTATCTTAGGCGAGTCAATCTAACCTTTCTAAGCCTCAGTTTCCCCACTTGTGAGATGGAGTATCACATGTTATCATCAGAGCCTTATGGTGAAGAGGAAATGGGATAAAGTACATGACGTAATACATAATTGATACTCAAAGTGGTAGAAAATATTCCTAGAATATATATTAGCTTACTATATAATTTCTTTTCCCTTCTGATGAAAAATACCATTTTCTGGAGTATCTTAGACTCCCCAGTGAGTAGGATGTCCTGATATATTTGTGCTTAAGTATGCTAGACAAATATCCCCACACAACCTGACAAGTAAAACTAAGTAGCTAAGCTACTGAGCTGGGAAAGAAAAAGAAATAGTTCCAAATAAGTAAAGAAATGCAGAGCATGGCATGCAGGACAATGAGGCTAGGTGTCCGTCTGGTAGGGCTTGGAGGGACCTTTGGGAACCAGCTCATTTAGTCTTTGGTGGTGCAGCCAAGCCTACTGAAATTCATGCAGGTTGAGTAACTCTCCCAGCACCCACAGAAGCAGAGGGAGCAGTGTGAGCCCAAGGATTTCGTGCCCTTCTGGCTCCCATTGCTTGTTTCCTGGAGCTATGAAGAAGGCAGTGTACAGGTCAGAGACACTGAGCTTGGGAAACCAGGCAGTTAAACTTCTGAGCTCAAGTCCTTTGCTTAAATGTGGGAAGACACTGACTACATTCCATTTGAGAAAGACTCCATAGCTATAAAAGCCCACTTGCCAGGAACCAAGGCAGAGAGTGAGCGTTACCGTCAAGGCCTTGATTCAGTGTGGTGGCTGGAGTGTCCTGGATGGATTTTATTTGGTCTATGACTGATTTAATATACAGGAATACCTAGCAACCACAGCATTTGTGTTAGAAGAGCTGACAGCCAGAGCTGCTTGAATTATGCTAACCATCTAGGGGATTTCTTTTGGCTTTTAAATATCATATAATCAAGGTGGCATTTCAGTCACCAGATAAATTTGGGAAGCCCAAATACAATATTTCCCAAATCCAAAGCTTATTTCTCTATTAATGGTAATTTACCTGAGATTGTATGTCTGGCAAATGTCAGAACTGTGCTTCAAAGCCAAGCCAACTTGGTGTTATATTTAGGGGCCATATTTGTAGTAAGACAGACCTATAGTCAACATACCCCATCATATGAACTCCCTATTGCCATCATAACAGGTTATCAGAAACTTGGTAGCTTAAGATAATATAACTTAATTTTCTTGTGGATCTATAAATTTAGAAAAGTCCAGCATGGGTCTCACTGGGCCAAAGTCCAAGTGTTGACAGGACTGTGCTCCTTATGGAACTCCAGGAATGACTCTTCCTGGCTTCATCAGCTCCAGAGGCTGCTAATCTCCCTGGAATCAAGGCTCCTTCCTCCACCACCAGAGCCAGCGTTGCTGTATCTGCTTGACTGCTCCTTCATGTCGCCCACCCACCTTCGATCTTCATCTTCTGTTTCTATGTTCTTCTTCTTTTTTTTTTTTTTTTTTT